>JAJJWW010004511.1:0-227495 GCA_023531295.1 Papaver armeniacum
AGCAGCGTTAAGATACGCCATTACCTACTAAAACATAAATGCTATGTGGTAGCAAAAAGATCTAACCCAATTGTCTATCTAACCACCAAGCCTATCCAATCAGGAAAGAGAATTTGATTTCACACCAGTACGACCTCAAGGGGTCAGGGGACAAGCGATTGCAGACCTACTAGCATCCTTCCCAGATCGATATTTCTCGACATCCATACCGATCTTCCGGTGAAATCGTTGTAAGGTAAGAAGTGTCGCCCGAAAATGGAAGATGTCGTTTGATGGTTCCTCCCACGGAAGTCACAGAGGCGCAGTATCGTTTTGAATCACCGAAGGCGAACTCAAACCATATGCCTACAAACTCGATTACCCCTGCACCAATAACGCAGCAGAATATGAGAGCTTCCTCATAAGGATGCAAATGGCGCTAGAAATGGGCATCTATGACCTAGAGGTCATGGGAGACTCGAGGCTCCTTGTGAACCAAATGGAAGGCGATTTTCATGTGAAGGAACCAACACTAGCGGTTTATCGAGATAAAGCCCAAAGGCTAATGCGACGTTTCGACCACATTTCTATAGAACACATGGGGCGTCTAGTGAATAAGCATGCGATGCACCGGCAACCATGGCGTCAAAGCCGCAAATGCTACAAGGAAACAAAGAAGTTATCACCATCATCAAGAAAACCTCACCTATGGCCTTAGAGGAAAGAGCTATGGAAGAGTAGGACAAGCGACGGGTGATAATAGCATATCTCAAACGACACCGTAAGAAAGGCAACTTTCATGGAAAATGTTAAAAATTATACCCTTTTGAAGGAGACTTATATTTCATTACAATCGGTGGCGTACTATGCAGATGCCTTGGACCAAATGAGATCAAAGAAAAGTTGGAGGAGATACACTCTCAAACTTGCGGCCACGCCACGTCTATCATGCTACATCGACGAATTCGGGGCCGAGCAGGATTTTACCGGGCCAGACATGGCCGAGCAAAGCTAAAGCGCTCCAAGATAATTGTTTGATTTGCCAAGGCGCTCCTCAAGAAGCGTAACTGCGTTGCCGAGGAGGACGAAGATTGGAGAGAACCCTATATCGCATATCTAACAAATGGTACATTACCAGGTGATAAAAAGGCCGCCCTTCTGTTAGTCAAGAAATCGGGAAGATACTTTGTCCTTGACCGAAAGCTATTTCTGAAAAGCTTCAACCAAAGAAACCCCGACATGCCTCGACAAGGCGGAGGCTCTCAAGGTTATGGACCTAACTCATGATGGCGAGCATCAAGGGAAGGCCATATTGTTTGCGAAATTTACGAAGCAAAGCTACATCGGCCTACAATGGAAAGCGACACATCCAAGTATGTCCGTAAATGCGAACAATGCCGATTCATGAAAATCGATACATGCCCCGCATACCACGATGCACAATGTTGTCGCTCTTTGGCCCTTCCATACTTGGGGATTGGACATCATTGGACCCATCACACCGAAATCCTCCAAGCAGCACGAATACATCATAACATCTACAGAGTGCTTTACTAAGTGGGTAGAGGCGATCCCATTAAAGAACACTACTGGTGCCACCATTGCCGCCTTTATTAAAGACCACATCATCACACGTTTCGGAATACCTATGTGCATTGTGTCCGACAATGGTACGCCTTTGTTAATAGTGATGTAAAGGACTTGGTAGCATCCTTTCACGTCTAGCTTAAAGACGTCTACTCCTTACTATCCGAAAGGAACGGCAGGCCGAAGCAACCAAAAAAATCTTGCTCCGTATCCTCAGCCGAAGTCTATATGATAATAAGCGACTATGGCATGAAGAATTACCCATGGCACTTTGGGCATATCGCACTGCAAAAAGATCCTCCACTGGAGCCGCACCATACACTCTAGTATATGGAGAAGACGTCATTCTGCCAGCAGAAATCGTCATCGCATCCGCCCGAGTCATCGCAGCAAGCGTCTCCAACCTGAAGATAGTAAAAGATTTCAAGTATTGGACACGATTGAGGAAAAGCGAGATACCGCACATGCCCACGCTGAGAGATACCGTGCACGAATGACACGAGCTTACAATCAAAAGGTTAAACCAAGAAGTTTTGCTGTAGGTGATCTAGTCCTCGCCATCTCACATCATGTTTCTCGAAATGAGAGCGCTGGGAAATTCGCACCAAACTGGGAAGGCCCATTTAGAGTCATTGAAGCGGCAGACAGTGGCTACTACAAGATCGAACATGCAGATGGTACTCCGATAAAGGGGAAACCCAACGATAAAATTAATGGGAAGTAGCTAAAAACTTTCTACATGTAACCAACCTGCTATATGAATAATGCGTGTTTTGACTCTTCAGTGCGTAACACAAACAGATCCACTCTATGTACCCACTCTTTGGGACTTGAGTGCCTAAGAAACTCCCCACTCCTTACACATGGGAACGGGTGATTAAATCCGTCCTTGATAAAAGAAAGAGTGTCTAAATCCTCTATGTACCCACTCTTTGGTACATGAGTGTCTAAATCCTCTATGTACCCACTCTTTGGGACATGAGTGTCTAAGAAACCCCCCACGCCTTACATATGACAACGGGTGAATAAATCCTCGTCCTTGATAAAATGAAGAGTGTCTAAATCCTCTATGAAACCCACTCTTTGGGACATGAGTGTCTAAGAAACCCCCCACGCCTTACACATGGCAACGGGTGACTAAATCCTCGCCCTTGATAAAAGGAAGAGTGCCTAAATCCTCTATGTACCCACTCTTTGGGACATGAGTGCCTAAGAAACCCCCTCTCCTTACACATGGCAACGGGTGACTAAATCCTCGTCCTTGATAAAAGGAAGAGTGTCTAAATCCTCTATGTACCCACTCTTTGGGACATGAGTGTCTAAGAAAACCCCCACGCATGGCAACGGGTGACTAAATCTCGCCTTTAAAAGGAGTGTTCAAACCTCAAACTCGTCGCCCGAGAACATAAGTGCCAAGGACATGGCCCTGGCGTCCCTAATGGCGCAGGCGCCCTTGATAACATCTCCATTCATGAAAATTTATAAAAAAAAAAAGAGAATGGGAGAGCACATTTTTCCCCTCACATTAAGGAACGGCCTCAAGCGTCCCTAATGGCGCAGCGCCCTCGTTAACATCTTCATTCATGAAAATTTATTAAAAAAAAAAAAAAAGAGAAAGGGGAGAGCACATTTTTCCTTTCCATTAAGGAATGGCCTCAAGGTCCCTAATGGCGGAGGCGCCCCGATAACATTTCCATTCATGAAAATTTATAAAAAAAAAAAATAGAAAAGAGAAGGGGAGAGCACATTTTTCCCCTCACATTAAGGAACGGCCTCTGGCGTCCCTAATGGTGCAGGAACCCTCGTTAACATCTCAATTCATGAAAATTTATTAAAAAAAAAAAAGAAGAGAAAAGGGAGAGCACATTTTTCCTTTCCATTAAGGAATGGCCCTGGCGTCCCTAATGGCGCAGGCGCCCTTGATAACATTTCCATTCATGAAAATTTATAAAAAAAAAGAGAAGGGGAGAGCACCTTTTCCCCCTCACATTAAGGAATGGCCCCGGCGTCCCTAATGGCGCATGCGCCCTCGTTAACATCTCCATTCATGAAAATTTATAAATAAATAAAAAAAAAAAAAGGGAGAGCACATTTTCCTTCCCATTAAGGAATGGCCCTGGCGTCCCTAATGGCGCAGGCGCCCTTGATAACATTCCCATTCATGAAAATTTATAAAAAAAAAAAAAGAGAAGGGGAGAGCATATTTTTCCCTTCACATTAAGGAATGGACCTGGCGTCCCTAATGGCGCAGGCGCCCTCGTTAACATCTTCATTCATGAAAATTTATTTAAAAAAAAAGAGAAGGGGAGCATCTCTTTCCTCTCACATTAAGGAATGGCCCTGGCGTCCCTAATGGCGCAGGCGCCCTTGACAACATCTTCATTCATGAAAATTTATAAAAAAAAAAAGAGAAGAGAAAGGGGAGAACACCTTTAAAACATTAATATCAAATGATAGATTTACAAACGACAGAGTTGTCTAAGGGGTTACATCCAGAAATGACTGAGCATCACTAATAACACTTTCTAAAACGCTAGTAAGAACATGCACACATACATAACCATCATAACTACTATCTATCTGTTCAAAGCACAACCGCCGCCGCTCTAGAAAAGGAAGAGCCGCGGGAACAACATTGATAATAGCTTCTTGCAACTCTCGCTCAAACTTCGCCAAAAGACGTGAGTAAAGCCTGTTTTCTTCTACAAAGTGTTCAAACATTATGCGTGCCGCCTTAGCCATACGCTCAAGGCGCCTAACCTCCAACAATAATTTTTCTCGGGTCATCACAACTAATCTAAAGGGGGGGTTTGAGAACAAAATGAATTAACAAGAACATCATACCGAAGACTATTTATAAAAAAAAGAAGGGGGGAAAATTCCTAATAAATACGCAGAAAGGTCCACCGGCAGTCAACCTTGCAAACGGCCAACATGGCCTGGTATTTTGTAATCTCCTCCTTCACCATAGACAAACTACCCTGAGCTCCCTTCACAGCTTCGTATGCATTCATCCGTGCAATCCCAGCTTGTCTAAAACGACGCTCCACTTTACCAAAGGCGACTTGAGAGATAATCCCTTTATCTGCCATATAGTAAGTATCGACACATTCAGACCAGTCTAAACGCGCCTTGCCCAAGGCTCGCTCACATCTTCCTAGCTCCCGCACGCATTCCTCCTTAATCCCGCTTAATCGTCGAATCTCTTGCTCATAAACTGTCTTCCAAGGGTTCTGAGGCACGACAGCAAGCGCCAGAACCCATTCCTTAACACAGCGAGTAGTAGACATCAAGAGATGCGACAACAAAATGAAGAAAGAGAATAATCCAAGAGAGAATGAAAACAACTAAACACGATGCACATATATATACCCACATGAACCTAAAGCCACAAGCATACCAACCCTAAAAAATTTTAACACGTGTATGGGTGCTGAGCTCAGCCAAGGCATGAACAAGGGCCACGTCAATGACATGACGAGAAGCTGAAACATACGCCAAATCCAGACCAAAAGCTACCCGGCGACTCTTTAATTCCAGACGCCTGACCGATAGGCCAATAGGCACGCTTTTACCGGCACGCCTAAAACTTTCCATATGAAACTCGACATCCATCAACATTCCATGCGCATCCGTATGCTCTTGCTCAAGATAATTACATATAAGGGGATGAACATTCAAGAGTCGCCTCAACAAAGATATCTCTACCACCAAACTACAATAACTAGCCATTAACCCACCCAAAAATCACTTGAAATACACAAATGAGAATAATATATTGATAATTAGTCATATTTAAAGAATCCTGCCTCGAAGCACGAGCGTAACCCAAAGAAAAGTCATAACACACAACTTCCAAGATGTTCTTTCAAAAAAAAAAAAAAAGAGAAAGGCGAGAGAGAGAGAAAAGAACGAGAAAATTAACAATAGAGCCCTTCGTGTCACTAAGGCACTCATAACTTGTCTTGTTCTCGCAATCTCCGCCAAGCGTCCACCAACAATCGCTCCTCCTCCTCCTCTAGCGTCTTTTGACTCAGGCGATCTCGGTCGACAACCTCACTCGTCTCTTTAATCAGGCGTTGTTGAGTCTCCCTCAACGTCTGTAAATTAGCCTGTACAGAAGCAACCCTTTCCTCGAGACCAGCGATAATTCCTGGAAATTGATTCCGACGAGCGTTCGCCTTCGTGTCGACCTCCTGCCAAAGGGCATCCAACCACCCAATGTTAAAACGCATGTTAGAAGCGTCGTCAATTATTCGACGCCAGCTCTGCAGCTGCACGCTAGAAGGATGATCACCAGCGTCTACCATATCGCTCAACACGTCCAAGACGTTCAAGGTATGAGACACAAGAACGTTAGCATTGGGAAAGACCGCGTCTGAGGCGATATGGCCGTGTTGCATCGCCACTTGAGTATATAATGACTCGTAGTGGGGAGGCACCCAGAAACCAAACACCGAAACGTAATTGCCCACATCATGAACGTGGCGTTGCTCCATGGGTCTGTGCTCGAAAGGAGGAAAACAAGCGGATCCTGCGCCGCCACTAGTCGAAGATTGGGCCGAGCAACCTCGGCGTTGCCGCCTACCACGGCGATGATCGCTCTGAGTCTTGGTCCTATTCGCCTTGTCACGATCATCTTTAACTTCTAAATGATCCTGCTTGCCCATAGCCTAGAGATATTTACCAGAGAATGTACGTCAGTTGGAAAAAAAAACTTACGAGGGAAGAAGCCACAACGCCTTGGCGACTTGTAGAAGAAGCTGAAGAAGAGGAAATCCCAACTGAAGCACCCAAATCAAGAGCCTGTCGGTCTCTTCGCCCTAAAGAATCCGAGAGGAAAGAGGGTGAGGAAAATTCTAAAGAGAAAGAGAGCAACACCTCTTCCTATACCCCCCCTACGCGTATATATATAGGGCAATATGTTATTTAATGAGGAAAAGACAATGAACGAACACGTGGTAATCTAACGAACAAAGTACCTGATGGTCCCTGCTGAGACATCACCGGCTGATTCGGTAAAACATCAGGACCAAGTACTGAGCTAGAACTAGCACCAACAGATCACTGGGATAATCTCTTGACGATCCTTTTAAGTAGAGTCGCACTCTATCTCGAAAATGACAATCGAGGAGGAGATCGAGGAAACCGCGGAACATGAACTATACCAAAGATCACGGCGTGCCTGCCTTTCAGAAAACCCCGGTGGTAGATCCTTCACGTCAATATTAAGCCATTCATAAGCAAAGTATTGTAATGGGCCATGCGGAGGGGAATCCGACTAAAAGACGAAGTAATAAGCATCCAAGGAAGGTCATTAAAGAAAGAAGCGGTAAAGGAGAGAAGCATGGCAAGAGTTACCTTAATCTCCTGAGGAACAACCCCACAAAGGTTACGAACGACGTTTTTGATCTTTGACGATGAAGGCAGCTTTCTTTTCCCCCGAGAAGAAGGGGCTTCAACATGCCTGCTTTTCGCACCAGAAGCCAACCCATGAGAGCGCATAATCTCTGAAGGTATCCTTGTGCGCCCTAAGCGATAGAGCTCCGACACGTCGGGCGGGGGAGCCATCAATTGCCAGAGCATGATGCACGTCTTCCATCTCATGCACCCAATATGAAAACCATTTATGTGTAACCTTCAAATCCCGACCAAGCTAAGGGACTTTTAAGGGGTTAAAGGGCGGGCAACAGATCCGCGGCTCTTTATCCTGGAAGACAAAACGCATGAAGCTCCCCTCTATCATTTGTGGGTCTGAAGAGCATGAAGGCGAAAGATAAGAACCGGTCCCTTGGTCAAAACCTGCCTGGCGAGCAACACGATTCAAATTGTAAGCCTCGACAAAATATTTTTCCCTTGTAAAAACCCGGAAGGTACTCCAGCGCCACAAAGAGCCACAAAATTGCAAGCATCAAAAGTAGGAGAGTCCAAGGCGACATCCACAAAGTCCTCAGGAAAGAGCGATACAAACCGATGAGAAGCCTCTCCACATGCATTGTCATCGTATGGGCGAAAGGTGAATTCGTTTATATCATCCAAGAAAGGCGCTAGATACAGTGGGTTTGGCGACCGCCTTCTCATAGAGAGCTGTTCGAGGGAAGGAAATAGGGTAAGTGACGGTGCTTTCTATGCCATCCTCCACGGTAACAACCCACTCACCAATAAGCTCCAAGACCTTTGTCTCTGTCCTATAACAGTGATAATGCTCCCATCCCCACATCTGCATGAAGTTAGCAGGAAGGAACGTCTCAACTGTGAAGTAAGCGTCATTGTCCTTCTGAATATCACTTACCAGCAAGTCCAAATGATGATATAGCCCGCCCAGAAACATGGGCGCCAAAGGAAACGAGACGCCACGTGACATGAGTATTGTCATGATAATTGACTCGTCCCTCACAGCGTTGGTTGGAGAATGTTCAAAAACTTCGTGAGAAAGAAAGTAAGACAAGAAGGCGGCCAACTCATGTCGCTCAGTAGATCCAGAAGGAGGAGAAGGGGGTTCCCAGCCAGACTCACCCACCAAATTGGGCGCCCACATCTTCACCCACTGGTTCAAGGTGGCTCGCTTGGCAGACCCTCTAGGAATTGCATGGGCGCGCTTCCTCTCGCAGAAAATGTAGTTGCAGGAAATCCTACACTACACCCCTCACAATATTCCACACAACTAAGACATTTTTAAGATGAATAACAATGATTTTATTGATTATTTCCTTGAAGATTCACAAGATAAAATAGAAAAGAGTTAAAGAAATTACAATCACCACCAACTTTCTCTCTCCTAATGACTTGTCTAACACTCTGAAAAGAATCCTCCTTTACAACGGGTTAGTTCGGCTCTTTATATAGGGTAGTATACAATGGATGACACCTAAGCTGTCCTTTATTTTCAGGAATGACTTGCGAGATATCACAAGTGTACAAATATATAATCTCGCCACTCTCCTAAATCTCGCTGGGTCTTCACATCTTTCTCGTGTTTTGGCTGTCGTCATTCATTGCGTCATTTATATTACTCTTCTATGACGCCCTCGCAATGCGGTTGTTTATTGATCTCGCGAAGTATTGATGTCGCGATATTCTGATCCTACATCTTGCCTCTTCTCATGTCTTCCGCGAAAGAGAGAATGTCATGAGAACCAATATTTCAAATGCCGCAATCGCTTGTTTTCTATCAATTTTCTCACGACAAGATTCCGTGAATTTAGGAATGACCGTTTACACGTATCTAAAATTTCCCTTTTACCCAGGCACATTTAATGTTATCCGTTACTCTTTTCTCGTCTATTTAAAGGAGGATTCCTTGTGAAAGCACTTCTTTTCCTTTTCTTCGTCTTCTTCATCGTCGCAACTTTTTTCTCGCTTTTCTTCATCGTCTTCTTCATCGTTTTCCCGCTACTATTTTTTGTTTCTATGGCATCAAGGTTTGTTAATTTTGTTGAATTTGATCATTTTGTGATTGATCTCTCTTATTGAAGTTGTTTTATTTCGATATGTTCTTCTTTTAATGACTCCTCTCGCCATTTTTGTTTTAGCAAGAACAAATCTAGCACCAAGTTCACCGTTGTGAACCCTAATATCTCCCCGGGTTCGCAACCGAAATCCACCGCCTCTAAAAAAGAAAGCCTGCGAGTAACAAGGTATTTAAGAAACATTTATTCTTTTAATAACAATATTGTTGCCTCTCGTTTCTTATTTATCTTGTAATTCGCAGATGACAAAAATGTTGATAGGTCCCCCAAGAAGCCTCGCCATTCTAAACCTCGTTGCGCCTTCTCACTTTACTTTTCCTACATTCAAACTTACAACTCCTATGCGAAATCTTCGCAAGATATCCCTACTGTTTCTTCCCGCGAAAATATCCGTCAAAGATAACACTTCTATGCCCGAATTTCTCATAGATCAACTCCCTCATAACAACAGTCCCATTGCGAATGAGCCTATTTCTTCTTCCATTGTTAATGCCTCTACCATTTCTCCAGTCATTAACCTTCATGAGATTTCTTCTTCTCGTGATATTCCTTTAACAAAGATGACTCATCTCTTCCTTCTTCTATCACCGTTACTTCCTTTTCTGAGCAAATCCCTCTTACTAAAGAAAATTTAGAAGGAATAGATGTGGCCTTCAAAGTCCTATCAGATATTGTGAACGATGCTAAGAAGACTTATGTCGACCCTATCAAATCTGATATTTGCGAGATTTTGAGCAAACACCTTGGCCCTGATAGAATTTTGCAAACATCCTTGGAGCAAGAAATTAACATTTTGAAGAATGATCTCCAAGCTATGACTGCAAAATGTAATATTCTCCATCTTGAGAATCAAAAACTTCAAAATATTTCGCTGGATCGTGATAATCTTCGCAAGAAGAATGAAGAATTAAAAGGTATACTCTTGCCTCTGTATTGTCCATTTTTTTTTTTATATTGAACCTCAAGCCCTTGTTCGCGCTTCAAGCTTTAAACTAGAAACGAAAAATGGAGATATATCAGTTGGAATCTACTGTTGAAGAAGTTCGAGTTGATAGAGATGCTTGGATGGAGCAATATAACTAAGGGTGCACACGGTACGGTTCGGCTCGGTTCTTGCCGAGGCCGAGTACCTGTACCTCCCTAGCCTCGGTTCCAAAATTTTGGACCGGTACCCGTACCTTGTACCTCGGTTCCGGTACCATTCGGTACACGTACGGTACCCGGTACGGTTCCGGTACCAATCGGTACCCACCCCAAATCAGTCTCAACACCAAACTCTCTGCCCCTACTGGAAAGTCACTCTCCACTAGAAATGGATCTCTTTTTGTAAGGAAAGCTTCAAAGAAGAATTGGTCGAATGGGGTCGTAGTAAATGAGAAGAAAAGGGATGTAAAAATCCAATCATTGTGATAGACAATTATGATAGTTTCACATACAATCTTTGCCAAGACATGGGAGAGATGGGTTGTGCTATTGAAGTCTACGAAACGATGAACTCACTATAGAGGAATCGAAAAAGAGAAATCCGAGAGGGATACTCATATCTCTCGGACTGTGTACACCTCAAGATTTAGGAATCTCCTTGCAAACTGTTCTTGAGCTTGGACCTATTGCGCCTCTGTTTGGGGTTTGTATGGGATTGCAATGCATCGGGGAAGCTTATGGTGGAAAGATTATCCGATGGTTATAATTATTAAAGATTATACCATCCCTAGATCTAACGACTATCATTAGTCTACTACCCATAAATCCAATGGTTATAATTATTCGGTACATTCGGTTCGGGACGGTACGGGATTAGGCAGACCGTGTACTGCACTGCTCAGCCCCGGTTCCTATTTTTTGGACCGGTACCTGTACCCCCTTCCTCGGTTCGGTACAAAATCAGGTACGGTTCCACCGGTTCTGGGACGGTCCGCCGGTCCGGCTCGGTACCTGTGCACCCTTAAATATAACCAATTAGATAATCTTCATACGTATTCTGTTGATCAAATAGATAATCTTTCTAAAGAAAATGCCGATTTAGCTCGTAAACAAGACTCATTAAGTAATGAATTATCTCGCCTCTCTTACTCTTTGATTAAAGCTAATTTGAAGTTGGAAACTTTATCAGCTGAGAATGGAACTCTTTCTCAAGAAAAGCGAACTCTGTTAAACAAGGTGGCGATTTACTCGCAACAACTGATGTTTGTCAAAAATTATGTAAAGAGCAAGAACAATCTCTTTGCTCACCGAGAAATCAACTTGAAGAAGTTATCACGAGAAGGATAAACTTATTCGGGTAGAATAATCTTAAGTGTAAAGGCAAACCAATTCAAGGATCAATGTTCCAAACTAGAAAAGTCCAACTCTTCCCTTGCAAAAGAAAATGCCTTACTTGTTTCCAACGAAAAAAGTTGGCGATCACGTCTAAAAGGTTTAATTGGAGATAATTTTGACAATGCCATGGATCATTTGGAGAATAGTTGTTCGGCTTTAATCCAACATCGTACCTCGCAGAAGGAAGGTAGTCATAGAAGTTGACTGCGCCTCATCTATTCTTTCTTTATCAAGCCTTCATATTTTTTGTTTGTATAATTCCTTTTATTCTTTGTTTTGCGTAGTCCGAGAAAATCTTCACTCCTCCATTATCGCTTTGAAATCCGACTACTCAAAAATTCGCAAAGAGAATGGAATACTTGCCGCTTCCCTTGTGCGTTCTCGCGACAGGGCAGTAAAGAAGATTCGACTATATGCGTGATCAGTAAAGATATAGAGAGTAAAAATCAGCGAAAGCACTCCTTCGTCAATTTCATCTTAAAGCCGAAGTTCTTGTGAATGATGTTTTACTATCTAAATCTCTTGATCCTGTATCTGTCGAACCTCTGGAAGTAAGTGATGATGAAGTTCCTAATCCTCCTAATAGCGATTATGATTATAATAGTGGCGAAGAACTCGAAAATGAAGAAATTATCTCTCCCAATAAAACTGTCAATGATGATGTCGCGAATGAAGATGTAGGTGAAGAAGGATCTGCTGTAAATATATTAGTTAGCGAAAATATAGATAAAGTTGCTGAAGAAAACCCAACATCTCCTTCTGGTGAAAAAGATAATATTTGAGAAATGATTTTCTCTTGTAATCTTTCTTCTTGTACTGTTGCTTCTTTATGTACTTCAATCATCTTTTTTGATGTATGTACTCGTCTGTGTATTACTCTTCTTTCTTTCAACAAGTATAATTTTTGGTATTTAATAATTGTTATTCCATTATCTTCATTTATGTTGAAATTCACTGTTGCGACAAGATCGCAGGACGTCTTTACATTTTCATGTAATGACCCATTGATCTTGCCTTATCATTGTTTTTGTGTGGTCTTATTTTGCCTTCCTAGTTAAAGGTCTTATTTTGCCTCAGCCTCATTTTGCATCAATATGACAGGCCTAAATATTCTTGCGAACATAAAGTCCCATGACATTGACGTCTTGCGACAAAATCGCAGGACGTCCTTACACTTTCATGTAATGACCCATTGATCTTGTCTTATCATTTCTTTAGTATTTTTGCCTCTGCAGGATATTTCGTTTGCGACAATATGACAGGCCTAAATGTTCTTGCGAACATAAAGCCCCATGACATTGCCGTCTTGCGACAAAATCGCAGGACGTCTTTACACTTTCATGTAAAGACCCATTGATCTCGTCTTACCCTCGCGTTAGTATTATTGCCTCTTCAGGATCATCGCACAAATATGACAAGCCTAAATTTTCTTGCGAAAATAAAGCCTCATGACATTTGCGTCTTTTGACACTTATAAGCTCCCTAATGGAGGGTGCCGCCCTTATCATATACCTGGTTGCCCCTTCAAGGAGGCGTACATCGGCCATACAAGACTAGCTCCTACCATCCGGTCTTAACAACAACCAGTTGTTTTCGCAGCCTCTTATCCCTTATACCTATAGGGTTTATGGTTATGAGACTGCACCCTAAGTGGAGTTTTCTTCGGGCCGAGTGCAGCATGTGCCAAGACTTGCCAAGAATGGCCGAGACACTTCAAATTCCCTGTGCACTCTTGGCTCAACCGTGTACCTCGGCGCCTTGGTCATACATCGACTCCTTGGAAGAGACCCTATGTCGTCCAACCAGGGTATAACCTTATATATATAGTTGGAAATCCAAGGTATCTCCCCCGGATAGGCTTTCATGGGCCCCAAATTTTCATGACTCAGGTTCCAGGGCGGTGTAACCTTTTCCTCGAGCCATGTCAAGAGATACCCCTTATATGACGCACTTTAGGTCTTACATTTGCCTCTTACGAAATATCATTCGCGAACTAGGGTGTACGCCATAAAGGTTCGTCCCATTCACTCACTCATTCATTTCTGTCAATTTGTTCAATCATTCATTTTTGGTTATCTCTTGTTAATTCTTTTGCGAGATATTCGCACATTCTTTCGTAATTTCGCAACAACTCTTTCGCAGGAACATTTCATTTCATTTCGTTTCATTTCATTCATTTAACATTGCAGAACTTATTATTTCCTTTCCATCTTCTATGGGTAATATTTCTTAAGATATAATCTATTCCATGGTCTACCCAATCTCTGGCCCACATCTTTGCCCTCAGGATCCATTAATCTATATGCCCCTGTTCCAACTATCTCCTTGATGATATAAGGTCCATCCCACTTTTTCGCCAACTTGCCACCACTTTCTCGCTGATATATTTGTGTTTCTCGCAATACCATATCACCTGGTTGAAACTCGCGTGTTTTGACACGTTTGTTATATTCTCTGGCCAATCTTCGCTAATAATTCTCCATATGCTGTAGTGCTCTTTCTCTTTTTTTCTTCTAATTCATCTAATTTAACCAAAATGTTACCCGCACTAAGATTTTTCTCCCAAGCTTCTCTCTTTGTTGTTGGAATAATAACTTCTGTCGGAATTACAGCTTCAACACCATAGGTTAGGCAAAACGCTGACATCCCCGTAGCTTCTCGCCTTGTTGTATTATAAGCCCATACGGCATTATGCACTTGCTCACACAATGCCTTATTATGCCCTTCTAATTTTTTCTTCAATATATCGATTGTTTTATTTGTTGCTTCGCTCTGTCCATTGGCTGCGGGTATAAAGGAGTTGATTTCCCACATTTTATTTGAAATGCATTAAGCAAGAATTCTATATTTTGTCCTCAAATTGTTTCCCATTGTCGATACCAATGTGGCTTTGGAATTCCAAATATGCATATTATGTTTTTGAATATGAAAGTAAAAATATCTGTATCGCGAATGTGTTGTACCGCTTTTACTTCTGCCCACTTTGTGAAATAATCTGTAGCGACAATTGGTAGGCTCTTAAAGATGTTTGGCCTACGTTAACTGCAAGTGCACAGTGCCTAATGGAGGCAGTGGCAAGTACAGGTCGATCCACAGGGAAATGGGGTGTTGTATAGTTGATCTAGTGCTTACTAAACTGATTTCTAGGAGTGTGTAACACAAGGGGGTTTTGTTGCCGATACGGCTAGTTGATTTTCAAGTGATACGAAATAAAAAACAAGAATGCAAATTAAAGAGCACTAGGGCAGTTGAATCCACCACCTAATCTTAGCTAAGTCAGTCCAATTTCAATAATGTTCTTATCCCTTGTAATGGATACCGGACAAGATGCAAGTCTCCGTTTATCCAGTGGTCTCAATGGATGGCTTATTATCAACTAAGGCAACTAACTAACCCCTAGTATTATCTGTCTTGTCACAATACAACTAATCACAGATCAATTTCATTACTTAGATGATTAAACCTATCCTAAGGTGGATATTCTAATCGCAATTAGGGTATCTTTCCAAAGCACTAACTGTCTTCTCGTGGCACAATTAGTCTAAGGATCAATAATAATCAATGAAGCATGAATTGCAACACATACAACATAGAAGTAATCGACTACAATGGATACATGGCATACATCGTGAAAGTAACATGCTGAAGTGTTCAGATTATATTTACCCTAAACATTATAGCACAATAAGAACAATATCAAAAATGAACCAAACTTAGCAGTTGATTATGGGTTTCATCTAAACCCTAGCAAATTAAACTAGAACATCAAATGAACAATTAAACACAAATTAAACTGAATTGGTGCTCTGGCTAGTCCAGGCATGAGTTCTAACACACACCCAAAAGCCTTATTTATACATGCAATTACCAAACCCTAATTTACTTCAAAAATAGAAATTAAACAATACCCTTTCGCCCATACCCTCCGAATCTGCTGGTCGGCTCGTTTAATCGGCTCGAGAACTCCTTACTTTGATTTTCCCCAAATATTGATGAAACCCTAACCTAATTCTTTCTATCTCTCACTTAGCTTCTAGGGAAGAAGCTATGAGTGAAATAGAAAGCAAGTAGGAGGTGATGGCGGAGGCGGCTGCGTTGTTGGAGGTCGTTGTTGTATTCGGGCTGGTGAAGAAGATGGCTCGCCATTTTTGGTCGGGAGAAGAGGAGAGGGAGAGCTCGCACTGTCGGGTGAAGAGAGAGGAGACGAAATGAGAAATGAGGAAGGGATTGTTTGGTTCGGTTGGGATGAAGGGGTAGACGGTTTTGCTGTGGAGCAGATGCAGCGAGGATTGATGTGCAGGTCGCAGCGAGCGTTGGATGCGGCGGACGAGATCTCACGGCTCAGATGGACGGGCTTGGATCACGGGTCGTGGGTCGGGTCTTGGACTGCTCAAGCCCATGTCTTGTAAATGGGTTGCTCCTTGCTAGGGTTGCAACTGATGCGCGCGCGGGCTTTGGCTTTTTGCTCCATAGACGCTCGTCTCCAATTTTCTGCTCTTTTGGCTCCTCAACTTCTCCGAACTTTATTTACTACCTAAAAACAAAAAATTAATTATTACAAATATTTATTCTTGAAAACAAATAAAATACAGAATATGGGATAATATATCTGATTTCTGAGCACAAAAGATGAGTTAAATGCCAATAAAAAGGTGTAGAAATATGCAATATTTGGCACTCATCAAATACCCCCAAACCTGAATTTTACTTGTCCTCAAGTGAAACAGAAATTAAGAAATCCTAACTATACCACCTGTCGCCGGTCTCTCGAATGCATTTAGCGTATGCACTAAGCCTTTAAACCCCTAGGTGTCCCTAGTGGACGAGTTGTAGTCTCGTGAGGGTTTACCGGTGAGGTGTACCCACAACACCTTCTCCAACTTCGAGTGTAAAAGAGTCTCAAGCATCCAAGGAGCTATGAGGACATAGAGTTTCGCATGCTAGTAACACGAAGTTAGAACTACTAAAGAACGCATTCTCATCCTTAAGTGCCGAGCGAGAAATAACCATACCATATGAAAGAATTCGGATTCGATTGTGATCATAAGCCTCGACTTCGCCTCACTAATAGGGTTTTATGATAATTGCACTCAAAAAGACCGCTTTTTTAGTCTCTCATGTGTGCGGGCGGGGAATAAAGAGAGAAATCCCGCACACGTTGTAGGTAAGAAGGATAACCTTCGAAATAATTTCGGAGACTCCACGTAGTGTGGACAAAAAGAATCTTTTTCTCGATGATCTCTAAGAAAGGAAATCAACCATTAGCAAGGATGGGAGTACTCACTTACCTTTTCACCCGATCGGCAATTAACATCATACTCTCAGCATCCATAGAAACGTCTTCAATCTTCGGTCTTCAGTCTTCAACTGTTGATGATGAACTTCTGAACTTCACAAAAACTTGACAAACATTTTTTTTTTTTTTTTTTAATACATGAAATGTAAATAACAATAAATCAATAAAACTTGTATTGTCTTGATTTCATAAACTTCACTAATTCTCATCTTCTTTTCTTTTCTTTGTTGCATGTAAACCTTGGACTAATTCACTTTTCTTCAAATATTCTGATGATGTTCCGCTTGCTGACGATGATGTGTTTCTATGAATGTGTTGATGTTGTTGAGAGGGAGAGAGAGTGATGCTAACTGCAAATCGATATTTAGAAGGAGTTTTCATCTTTAAACGTCACCCTCATGATTGACAAAATTAGCACTCAAGAGATCAAAAATAGTGCTGAAAGTGGTGCGAAGTTGGGTAGCTCACCATTCCTACCCGGAATTGACGTACGGTGACACACACTCTAACATCTTTTCTAGAAAGTCACAAAATCGAAGGTTGGTGCCTCGCTTGATGTAAAATGGGTAGTCTCCACTATGGGTGATCACAATTCTACTACCGAATATCTAAACAAAGACCTAATTCGCCCCTCCGGTATGGTTAAATCCAACTTTAACGCTCTAATCTACTAAGAAACCCGATTGTGTTCTCCAGTACTTCCAATTTTTGTTATTTCGGTCAGACTCTCTATGTAAACATAGCTAGAAGCATGCTAGTGACTCTAGAATCTAAAAGTTGGAGGTTTTTATGCAAGTATTTACAAAGAGTTTTGATTTTTATTTATTTATTTTTTTTTTGAAATAAAAGACTAAAACTCTATATGCAAATGCACCCCCAAACCTAAATCAAACATTGTCCTCAATGTGTCAACAGATAATAAGAATTTAAACAATCACATACCAAGAGAACTATGTTGAGTAGAGAAAAGGGAAGAGATTACCGGATGTCGGCGAAAGCAAGGTTAGAGCTTCATTAGTCAAGGCTAGAATCCAACATTCTCAGCGGAGATCATATCGGATTAGCACAATATATGCACAAGAAGACTCAACCGATTCAAGAAAGAAAATTCAACAAGTCCTACTGGATTATATACAATGAAAATTCACCATACACCAACAATCTAAAGAGTTGAGGATCAACCCAAAAGACGGTATGCAGAAACATCAACAGCCTTACACAAATATAACATGAGAGTGCAAGTAAGGCTGCACAAGTGAATGATTTTCCCCCAAACCTAAACTTGTCAACAGATGTGTTTGTGAGCACAAATTCTTGCAAATTTAAAGGTACATCATGCACAAGGTCTAACTCAAAATGAGTCTTACTAAGAACAGGCAGATATACACATTCCAACTGTGGCTCCTTAAAAGTGTTATACTTTGATGCAAAATAGTCCAAGAGGACTTGGGAAGCACAAAGCTCTAGGCCTAAATTAGGCATTTTCTTAAAAGTTGGTTTTGCAATTTTGTTACAAGCCAAACCTAGGTTGGGTGGAAATCTAACAGATCGTGACATGGGCATGATGTTGGGCTTGTCTAAGTTGTTCACATGTGTGAGCTCAAGAGTAACAAAGATATCACTCACAACAATATCTCCCAAATCATCTACAAGTCTTGTGACATGCTCATGTTCATAAAACATTTCTACAAGCCCTAGTCCATAATCATCATCTACAACTTCGTTTCATGCATAGGGGGATCACAAGAAACTTCACATGTGACCTAGGGCCGAGAATTAGACAAATCATGTTCACTTGCATGAAACAATTTATCAATTTCCATGTCATAATCAGCATTATCCAAAAGCTTTGTGTCATGCATAGGAATATCTCGAAAGAATATCATATTGTGACATGGGCAGGAATCGACACAAAAATAATATCATGATCCATAAGAACATTAGTGTCAATGTAAGATTCATCCTTTAAGTCAAACAAGTTGTGTAGCATGCTCATTTTCAGCTAACAATTGCACTGAGACCCAAACTCAAGGTTAACATGGCATTCATCTGCAGATTTAGAAGAAATCTCATCAAGCATAACATATTCATCATCATCATCCGAGTAATATGCATACTCATCCCTATTAATGATTGTGGTGTCTTGATTCGCTCATGTTCCTCTAGATGAGGTTCATATTCAAAATCGTTGCATGAGTGGGACATGACACACCATTTTTAGAATGTAATTCATTAGGATCGACAAACATTTCATGTTGACATTCCTCCCTTCATTTTGTAGATGAATTAAATTCATCTTTAGAATCATATTAAGTCGCTCAATGGAAGGGGAGTGTTCAACGAGAGGGTATCAACATTTCGGGGTATTCAAGTATATGTATGTTCATGAGGATTACCACAGAAAGGCGATTCAGATGCAATGCTATATGGCTCATTCTGAAATTCAAATTGAGCATTATATTGTTCAATGATTTCCACAGATTGCATACAAGGAGGCAGGGGAGTACAACATTGTTCAATTTCCCACTGTGATGGATGATGCATGTGTGCATGGTTATAAGGGTTCTTAGAATACTGATCGCAACCTTTGAAAGGTTGATTATGGTCCCAATGATTACCAGTATAGTCACTTCTAGACAATTCGTACATTGGATTATCATGGCTTTCCCTAGATTGCCTAAAATCATGCAAAATATAGCAGTTCTCAGCAGGGTGGCCTAAGCTACCACATAAGGTACAAGCATACATTTCAGATTGCCTAGGGGAATTAGATTCGACAGATTTCTCATGTAATTGCCTTTCTAAAGCGAGATACTTGAGCTTCTAATTGATCGAAAAGTGATGACTGGGTATGAGAAAAGTGTTCATTTTCAACTTTGTGGTGGATGATACATGTGTGAATAGGCATTAGGGTTCTTATGTTGATGCTCAGGATTATGAAAATGTTCATAACAGTCCCTAGAACTATTGAGATTATGGTCTCATGGGGGCTCATAGCGAGAAGCGTGCCCGTAAGCAAGTTCTCTAATTGATTTTGCCATCCCCTCATTGCAGACCAAAATCCAGGACATGCTATGGATTCCCAGACAACCAAGCAATTCACACTATAGAGCATGTGATATTTCAAAACTAGAGATTACACCCACGTAAACAATTCAAAGACAAAATACCAATTTCGGGTAGCACAGAGGTTGCTCAAAATGTCGGCAAAACAACAATTCAAATTAAAGCAATTATACATGGCAATCAATTCCAGGGAAGAAAAATGCTCATGCAATTCAACACAGGGCTTGGAGGCCAAAAATAAACTTCACGGGATAGCAATGTGTATGTGATTTTTGAAGAACAACAATTTGGCAGGTGAATGCGACTCAGTAGATTCAACAGATTAGCAACAATTAGATACAAAACTCAGCGGGGCTAACAACAAACCGTGCACATGAGAATGCACAACTCGAGAGGACAATGCTCGAGTTTACACACCTTGTGGTGAGCCAAGACACAAATGCACAACTCGGGGTGCAATGCTCGGATGAATGGTCGATGGCTTCAGGGCCAAAAGGCTCAGCAAAACAATGATTTCACTCAAGAGTCACAGGCTCATGAACGGGTTTCTGATATTCCAGGGGTTGGGTGATGTTAAAAGCATAAATGCTACAGCGAGTAACCAGTTCAGCTGAAAAGCAATAATGGCTATCAAGGCAGAGCAACAATCAACATGTTATGGCTCAGACAACCAACCAATTCTCACCACAGGGAAGCATTACAGGTGATATTTCAAGATCAGAAAATGCACACGAGTTATGCCTATGACTCACGAGATCCACGAGATGCGAGAGGGTGCAAAGGCAGATGAACTATTTAGCTCTTTTACCACAGGCTTAACATGCCACAGAGTGTCAACAGACCCAGTTGACTTCAATTTTCCGAGGTTTATGCACAGATTATAGCTTCTCAGCTAGCAGAGGTTCAGGGCTTTGCAAGGCTCAAGTTATCATGCAGTCAGGGTAGTGCTCAGTTATCACAGATTCATATGCGCAAACCCTAGATATTGCAGGGTTGGATGCTTAGCAGGGTATCTAGCTTATCAGGTGAACCAGGCTTGGCATTCAACACAGGTCGGCTAAATAACAAGTTATGCATACACAAGTTGGGCAATATTCAGCAGGGCGGTACTCTGCTAGTTTCACAAATCATGCTATGCACAAATAACAAGTCCATCTAACCAAAATAAAGCTCAAATATCACCAGATGCTTGCACTCAGATCATTCATGCAGGTATAGAGTATAACAAGATTTGAGAATGACCAACCGGTTTAAGCCACAATGGTTGTGTTGTTCTGCTCCTTGCCTTCCCTTTCTTTGGGTTTTGTAGCATACACCTGTGAGCTCAAAGGAGAATTTCAGTCCTCAGAAATGTGCATGTAAAGTTAAGCATTTCATAGCTGATATTTAATGATTAGAGTTGCAGAACAAAGGATGGGGGCTGCACTGAGGTTCAGCTGCAAGATTATGCTTATTTGGGTTACAGGTTGGCAACAACTTATACAATAAATGGCCAGCTTCAGCATATATCACAGCCCTTTTGGTAATGGAGGATGTATGATGATGAGGCAAGAGACTAAAGACTACAGCAGACTGATGACAACAGGATGAAGCTAAAGATGCAGTTGGGAGTTCTAGATGCAAGTTATAACAGATGAAACATACAATAGAAATGGCATGTTACAAAGATATGATGCAGGTGACTATGACTAAGCCTATCTTATGCTAATGATGCAGTTTATACAATTGGTTTGAATGCAGTCTCTAACAGCAATGGCAAAATGCAAGATTTAACACTAAGATGTAGATATGTAAGTATGCAATTAAGATAACTTAGCTAAAATGCAATGATATATTTAACAATATGTAATAGAAGATGCAGAAAAAGAAAACTACAGCTAAGTTACACTAAAACAGGGCTAAAAGTAATAATTTAAAGCAAGTATATACATGGGTGATCTGAAATTCAGTGAAGAAGCAATTAATCAACACAGCACACGCCAAGTCCCCGGCAACGGCGCCAAAAACTTGGTAGGCTCTTAAAGATGTTTGGCCTACGTTAACTGCAAGTGCACAGTGCCTAATGGAGGCAGTGGCAAGTACAGGTCGATCCACAGGGAAATGGGGTGTTGTATAGTTGATCTAGTGCTTACTAAACTGATTTCTAGGAGTGTGTAACACAAGGGGGTTTTGTTGCCGATACGGCTAGATGATTTTCAAGTGATACGAAATAGAAAACAAGAATGCAAATTAAAGAGCACTAGGGCAGTTGAATCCACCACCTAATCTTAGCTAAGTCAGTCCAATTTCAATAATGTTCTTATCCCTTGTAATGGATACCGGACAAGATGCAAGTCTGCCGTTTATCCAGGGTCTCAATGGATGGCTTATTATCAACTAAGGCAACTAACTAACCCCTAGTATTAGCTGTCTTGTCACAGTACAACTAATCACAGATCAATTTCATTACTTAGATGATTAAACCTATCTTAAGGTGGATATTCTAATCGCAATTAAGGTATCTTTCCAAAGCACTAACTGTCTTCTCAGGGCACAATTAGTCTAAGGATCAATAACAGTCAATGAAGCATGAATTGCAACACATACAACATAGAAGTAATCTGACTACAATGGATACATGGCATACACTGTGAAAGTAACATGCTTGAAGTGTTGATTATATTTACCCTAAACATTATAGCACAATAAGAACAATATCAAAAATGAACCAAACTTAGCAGATTGATTATGGGTTTCATCTAAACCCTAGCAAATTAAACTAGAACATCAAATGAATAATTAAACACAAATTAAACTGAATTGGTGCTCTGGCTAGTCCAGGCATGAGTTCTAACACACACCCAAAAGCCTTATTTATACATGCAATTCCCAAACCCTAATTTACTTCAAAAATAGAAATTAAACAATACCCTTTCGCCCATACCCTCTGAATCTGATGTCGGCTCTGTTTAATCGTCTCTGAGAACTCCTTACTTTGATTTTCCCCAAATATTGATGAAACCCTAACCTAATTCTTTCTATCTCTCACTTAGCTTCTAGGGAAGAAGCTATGAGTGAAATAGAAAGCAAGTAGGAGGTGATGGCGGAGGCGGATACGTTGTTGGAGGCTGTTGTTGTCGCTGCTGGTGAAGAAGATGGCTCTGCCATTTTTGGTCGGGAGAAGAGGAGAGGGAGAGCTCTGCAGCTGTCGGGTGAAGAGAGAGGAGACGAAATGAGAAATGAGGAAGGGATTGTTTGGTTCGGTTGGGATGAAGGGGTAGCGGTTTTTTGTGGAGAAGATGCAACGAGGATTGATGTGCAGGTCGCAGCGAGCGTTGGATGCGGCGGACGAGATCTCACGGCTCAGATGGACGGGCTTGGATCACGGGTCGTGGGTCGGGTCTTGGACTGCTCAAGCCCATGTCTTGTAAATGGGTTGCTCCTTCTTCGGGTTGCAACCGATGCGCGCGCTGGCTTTGGCTTTTGCTCCATAGACGCTCGTCTCCAATTTTCTGCTCTTTTGGCTCCTCAACTTCTCCGAACTTTATTTACTACCTAAAAACAAAAAATTAATTATTACAAATATTTATTCTTGAAAACAAATAAAATACAGAATATGGGATAATATATGATTTCTGAGCACAAAAGATGAGTTAAATGCCAATAAAAAGGTGTAAAAATATGCAATATTTGGCACTCATCAACAATAAGATATCTCCTTTGCCCTGTACCTGGTAAAAATGGTCCTACAATATCTAACCCCCACTTTCCAAAAGGCCATACACTTGTTGAAGAGGTTAATGGTGCTCCTGGTGCATGTATTTTCTTTCTGTGTCTCTGACAATCTTCGCAACGTCTTGATATTTGTTTCGCATCTTCATGTATATATGGCCAATAATAGCCTTGCATTTTCGCCTTATGTGCTAAAGATCTTCCGCCACTATGATTGCCAGCATCCCTACTGTGTAGCATTTTTAACACTGCTTCTCCTTCCTTTCGTGTTAAACATCTAAGCGAGGGTCCATTAAAGGATCTTTGGTACAATACCCCGTCTCTTAATTCATAATTTGTTGCACGGCTTTTTAATTTATGCATCTCTAATCTATTTCTTGGTGTTTCTCCTTTCATTAGATAAGAATGAAGTTCTGTCCTCCAATCCTCGCAATGGGGTCTTTGTGTTTTATCTTCTATGAGCATTACTTCTGCTTCTTCCTCTTCCTCTTTGTTGATTGATGGTGATTGAAGTGTCTGTATTTTTATGCATCTCGCAGATGGATCTGTCATCATACTTGATATAAAAGCAAAAGCATCTGCGAGTCTATTGTCTTTTCTTGATATGTGTCTCCACTTTATTTTTGGTATCTTCGCTGACAATTCTTCAACAAGCTTTTTGTATCTTTTCAAGGATGTTTCATTTGTAGTATACTCTTCTTTTATCTGGCGAATAGCTAAGCGAGAATCTTTGGTAACTCTTACATTCTCCAACTTCATTTCTATTGCAAATCGCAAAGCATGTACTATAGCTTCATATTCTGTTTCGTTGTTGGTAGATGCGAATTCCAATCTAAAAGAGAAAGCCATTTTATTGCCCTCTGGCGAAATTATAATGATCCCAATTCCGTTACCTTCTCCATTTGACGACCCATCTACCAATATTTCCCATCTGTTTGGCTCAGTTAATAAATCCCTTGGATTTCCATGTTCTTCTTCTATATCCATCATTTCTTCCACTGCTTCATCCTCTTCCAATGGAAATTCTGCTAAAAAGTCTGCAACAACTTGTGATTTGGGTGAGGATAATACTTCATATTTGAGTTTGCAATGACTTACTTGAGAATTCCATCTTTCAACCCTTCTTGATCTTTTTGAATTTTTCATTACTGACTCAATTGGTACTTTTGTCATTACCTTTACCGTGTGTGCTTCGAAATAGATGCGAAGTTTAAATGTTGCGTAAACTAATGCCAAAATTAATTTTTCAATTTTTGAATAATTTTTCTCTGCGGCATTGAATGTTTTGCTGATGTAATAGATTGGTTTTTCCACCCCTGCGTCCATTCGCAATAATACTGCGCTTAGTGCATGCGAGGTTGTCGCGAGGTAAATTAGTAATTCCTCCCCTTCTTCTACTTTTTGTAATATTGATATATCCATTAGATGTTCTTTTATTCCTTGCAATACCTTTTCACATTCATCCGTCCACCTAAATTTCGTTCCCTTTTTAAGTATGTTGAAAAAAATGTTTGCACTTATCAGATGATCGCGAGATGAATCTTCCTAGCGAAGCTAATAGTCCATTTAAATTTTGCACATCTTTCACTGTTGCTGGTGTCGGCATGTCGCGAATTGCTTGTACCTTCTCCGGATCAACTTGTATTCCTTCTTTTGACACAATGTATCCTAAAAACTTTCCAGATGCTACTCCAAAGGTACATTTTTCTGGATTTACTTTGATGTTGAAATGTCTCATTTGTTCGAAAATTTCCTTCAAATCTCGCACATGATCTTTTGCTTCTTTGATTTTTATTAACATGTCATCCACGTATACCTCTAGTGTTTTATGTATCCATTATTCGAACACTTTCTCCACCATCCTTTGATACGTTGCACCGGCATTTCGCAGACCAAATGGCATTTTTGTGTAACAGTATAATCCTCTTGGAGCGAAAAAGGTAGTATGCTCTTGGTCTTCTTCATCGAGAGGAATTTGATTGTATCCCTTATATCCATCAAGGGAGGATATCCTTTCATTTCCCGCTGCTGATTCAACCATCTGCGGAATATCTGGCAAGGGAAAACTATCTTTTGGACAAGCTTTGTTTAGATCGGTGAAATCTATGCAAATTCTTATTCCTTTTTTCTTCTTTGGAACTACGACCATATTCGCTATCCATTCGGGGTATTTTGCTTGTCTAATAATGCGGCATCAAGCATCTTCTCGCAACTCTTCTTCTATTTGAGGATGATATGCTGTTGTAATTTTTCTAATTCTTTGCTTGAATGGTCTTGCATTTTTATCAATCTCTAATTTATGACATGCTACGAGATGGATCTATTCGGGCATCTCATCCATATCCCATGCGAAAATATCTTTATAATCTTGCAACAAATCAATAGTCTTTCTTTCTTCATCTCGCCTCCATTTTAGTCCCAATTTTTAATATCTTGGGTTCTTCTTGAGTCCAATATTCACTTACTTTGTTGGTTCTGCCGCAATGTAGCTAGCCTTCGGTTCTCCCATGGGCGTTGGTCCTCTTACTTCCTTTGCGAGATCACTCTCTTCACCACATATTCCTTTTCCTTCTTCCGCTCTTATCATGTAAGTTCTAAATTCTTCTTCCTTTTTTGCTGCTTTTGTCATCTTCTTGCGATCTTTTCGCCTCTTCACCTGTTCTTCATAATGTTTTACTTCGATTTGATGATACATTCTTCCTTTATCGGTATCTCCTCTGATTTCGCCAATTCCACTCGCATAGGAAATTTGACACATTGATTAAATGTTGATGCTACAGCTTTTATTGCGTATATCCATGGCCTTCCCAACAGCATGTTATATGGTGATTCCATATCTACTACGCATAACGTCACATTTGTTTCAATTTCTCCCAACAAAATTCGTATTTTTATCTCCCCTTTAGGTTTTGTTATCGATTTGCCGAAACCATAGATATGACATGTTGCGGAAGTCATTTCTTCATCTTTGTACCCCAATTTTTTATATGCATGATAAAACATTATATTCACTGAACTTCCTGAATCCACTAAAGTTCTATTTATTGCCCATTCTTCCATTGTTTTTGTTAATTTTCCTTCTTCTTTGCTGGCATTTATCGTAATCACTAGTGGAGACGTGTGATTTAAATTCTCTCCTGACATCTCCGTTGCTGTGAATATAATTCTCTGTTTTCCCATTCTTTCAAGGGTAACACCTTCTTTGTTGTTATAATTTTCTTTCCTTCAAAATCTCTTTTATGTATTCTCCCTTTGATACTTTCATGAAATTCATTAACCATTGACTTTGTAATCATATTACATTCCAATTCTTCATTACTCTTTTGATTCTAGTTTTCTTCAATTTATTCATTATACTCTTGATTTTTACAGTTTCAGTGACAATATCCAATCTCTTATCTTCAATCAATCCCTGTTTCTAGCGCCAATATGTAGTTGCAGGAAATCCTACACTACACCCCTCACAATATTCCACACAACTAAGACATTTTTAAGATGAATAACAATGATTTAATTGACTATTTCCTTGAAAATTCACAAGATAAAATAGAAAAGAGTTAAAGAAATTACAATCACCACCAACTTTCTCTCTCCTAATGACTTGTCTAACACTCTGAAAAGAATCCTCCTTTACAACGGGTTCGTTCGGCTCTTTATATAGGGTAGTATACAATGGATGACAGCTAAGTTGTCCTTTATTTTCAGGAATGACTTGCGAGATATCGCAAGTGTACAAATATATAATCTCTCCACTCTCCTAAATCTCGCTGGGTCTTCACATCTTTCTCGTGTTTTGGCTGTCGTCATTTATTGCGTCATTTATATTACTCTTCTGCGACGCCCTCGCAATGCGGTTGTTTATTGATCTCGCGAAGTATTGATGTCGCGATATTCTGATCCTACAGAAAATACCCCCTTCCCCTTCCTTGGCGCAATTTCTCTGGCATCTTTCTCGGATGATCCAACAAGAGTCTGTGCCTCAGAAGGCGTATTCGCTTTAGCAACTAACTTTATCGAATCTGTGCGTGCTTGCTTCAAAAAGCCCAGTATGAGTCTGTCGGCATCAGACAAACTAACCGATCCTTCTTTAAAATCGTGACTTCCGTAGAGGGGAAGGCCAGTCAGAGACACCACATCTTCTAATGTGGGCGATGCCTCTCCCCAGGCGAAGAGGCATGTGTGAACCAAGGGAACCCACCTAAGAGACAGACGAATCATATCCCGGTTGTTCCTAGTAAGACGCCTATAGCGTGACGAAGAAAAAGCCTCCATCAACCCCAGCTTAATGATTAATCCTTACATTAGGGGATCGAAAGCATGTACTCGATCCACGGATGCAATTCTGGACAAGAAGTCGCCCGAGAAAGAAATTCTATCTTCGGAAGAACAAAGTCTCCACGATTAAGACGTACTCGACAAAGGGAAGTGATGGGAAGGAGAGGTGGATGCTCGATTTCCTTCTCCAGGAGCCAATCACTGGTTTCTTCGTCTACCACTGAAGGGTCAAAGGCGGACGGTTTACTAATCTGTCGAAGAAATCTATCATCTAAGAGGGAGGCGACAGAAACGCTAGGGGTGGCAAACCACCTGAGCTTTTCGGTGGACTTCTGTTTGGATAAGAGGGTCGCCAAGTTCTTACCCGCCTCAGGGGCGAAGGTTCTCTCCTCCTCTGATAAAATAGGAAGGAGGTGAGGCGCCTCCTCCTCCTCGCCGACAGAGCCTCCATCACCAGAAGAACTCTCAGCTGCTGAACTCTCGTATTCGCTCATGAAGAAGTTTAGATGTCGCCCAGAAGAGAAATATGATAAAGAGAGAATGAAGAGGGAAAGTGTTTTGAGGGAATGAAGGAAAATGAAAACGAAACCAGTATTTATAGACGAGAAAGAGGCATGATCAAGGGTAATTGAAACGACATGACAAAATTCGAAAAGACGCTAACCCTAATAAATAACTATAGGAAATAACCGCTTCAACCATCCCACGTGTCATGATAACAACACGTGCCACTACAAAATCCTCAAGAAAGAACACGAATCAGACAAGGCATGGAACGAAAGAATGGATGAAGAGCAAGGTCGTACGAGGATAAGGGGACTTGCAAGGAGTAAGTCTTTCAAGAGTTAATAGTAGCAAGGGGACTTGCCAGGAGCAAGTATTAAGAAACACAAGAACAAGGGGACTTGCAAGGAGCAAGTCTTAGGAATTGTAGAAATAAGGGAACCTGCAAAGAGAGTACGGTCGTACGAGGACAAAGGGGACTTATAGGGAGTAAGTCTTTCAAGAGTTAATAGTAACAAGGGGACTTGCCAGGATAAAGTCTTAAGAAACACAAGAACAAGGGGGCTTGCAAGGAGCAAGCCTTGGGAATTGTAGAAACAAGGGAATCTGCAAAGAGAGTACAGACGCTTGAAGAAGAGCAACTCTGTAGAGTAGAACATATTTCCCCAGGTGATGAATGAATGCCCTGTATGGGCGATGAACCCAACATCACCAGGTACCTTGACGAGAGGAGTTCTTTCTAGTAGCAGAAGTCCAGGGGAGGCCGCTTGAGAGATGTAATAGACTATTGAAGAGGCTAACGCCTCGCCCAAACATCCAGGGGACTTAATGTAGATACCTGAAAAAATACCAAGGAAGAAGTGCGGCCTCCCCGTATCCAAAAGAAGGCACAAAGCAGTGCCCCACCTAATGGGAAGGCATCAGGTCCTCCCCTTATCCCGAAGGAGGTGCTATTAAATGAGTCGGCGTCCAAACGCATATGCAGCGGTTAGAAAGGACATATCTTCTAGAAGAATCTGAAGTACAGTTGTACAGTCAGAAGAGGCAGTAGTAAGATAAGGAAAATAGAAAAGGACACACACCTAACACTCTTATTTGAGGAAATAACTATAAATAGGGGTCATTTCCTAATGAAAGGACTCAGTGATATCATTGTGGGAAATTGTGTTCTACTTCTAGGAACTAATCTCTACAACCTACTTCTATCTGTACCCTGTATATTCCTTACTGTGTACATTTGGCGCATGTCAAACAACAATAACATTCCATTCTGCGATAATTATCAACAAAAGAAAAGACCAAGAAGGTTAACACTGATTCCACCATTGCAGAAGCTTGAGAAATTGGTTGATATGCAGTCCAGTGTGCATGTGGTGTTCACTGTCAAGATCCCATGAACAAGACCAAGCAGGAGCCTGTAACAGATATATATAAAATAGCTAAAAGACCCTGATAATTGTATTGTTGATAAGTGACTCTTAATTTGATGAAATGACATATGGCTTAAGTAAGATAAGAAGCAAGCTAAAGAACATTTTTTTTTCATATATCCCAATGATAAGTTATGATCAGATAGTTAAAATCTCGTAGTTAATTTAGAATCATAGAGATAGTAACGCAAAGAAGGTGTAAGACTTACTGGCAATTCATATTTGATAACAAAATTGTTCCTTCCATGTTGTAAAACAATCAAAATATACTGCAAAATTATGGCATTGAGAATAGACGGTACATAATACTTAATGTTAACGAGTTTAGTAAAACCTGAGAATAGATGCTTTCTTCCCCAATGAAGCACAGAGTGAAAGTTTACCGGAAGGGGAAATATGCAAGTCCTTGACAACTTTTGAGCCAGGAAGAAATTTTATCCTCTCACTTTCATAGGAATGCGACAAGATAATTTGCACCAAATTCAATATCGGGTAAAGTGGTTTCAGTTTTCAGTACTGCAAAATGCAACGATTTTGCAAATTAGTTCTCACATTCAACCAAAAATTTACCTTGGTAAGCACATACTCTACATCCATTGCAAGATTCGGGCCGTATGTTGGTCTTCTTCCTGTAAAATTTGTGTCCCAACATTCATCTAAGAACATCAGTTTCATCACCATTTACCACTTCCATTCATTCATTAACAGTAGCAGCAGCCATTCACACTTCCTGCAATCTGAAAACCCATTAATTCTTCGGGATCAAATCCACCAGTTTCCAACTGCAATTACCCATATTCCTCATTCTCTCTAATCAGCAGCAGCATCAACCGTTCATTAATCTTCACCAGTTCACCACCACGACATCAACCATCGCTGCATCTTTTTTAGCTCACCATTTCAAACCACATAGAGAGTTAGCTCAAACCCATTTCCTAATCTCCATCAAAACCTTAATTCGTCAACAACAACAGCTTAATTTCGATGTTGTTGATGATGGATTTTCATTTAAGGCTAAATTTGTAAAAGCCAAAATTATGCGCTAACATCTTGCAAAAGATAAAGCCATTAATAAGTGATGAATACTTCTTCACTTTACTAATTCACCTAGAATGGAGCATGTGGCAACAATCCCAATATTCTGTGAATTAAATACACAAAATTCATCCAGGTTGGAGCATGTAGCAACAATCCCATATACCCTATGAATTTATAGCATTATTAATTAATGCATGACTAGCCTTGTATATCCTATACTCATTACCGGTGCGGCATGACGACTGAGTGTTGTTCTCAGCAGAGCAACACGAATCTCCAAGCATTAATAATGAAGCATGTACGAAATACCCATATAGGCTACAACTCTCGGTGTGTTATACTAGCCCGATTGAGCACATTTGAACCTGAACTGACCACATCAGTCTCAGAAACGATCACGACCATCCAACTTCACCAGCATGATTGGATGCTTAGATTGAATCCATGACCCCAAGCAGGTATTGGAATATGCACCACCGACCCAACGCGGGCCCCGCATGGTCGGCCTCCCAAAAGGGGTGGCATAGCTTGCCAAACCGTCCAAACCAGAGCAGTATGGACGAGAAACCCTAAATTAGGGTTTGCGGCACATTACATGTATCACAAAACAGTCTCAACCATCCATCTTCGCAGGCATAGATAGAGGGTGTATATGTAGATTCAAAGGGCCCAGAGCATGTCAACACAAATAACATGGGCCCGCCTACATACCTGACTGACTGGTCAGGACCAACTATGGTTGGTCGTCTTGATTCGTGCGCCCCAAACTGGGTATGACACACGACCGACAAAACCTAATTAGGGTTTGTGTCGCGATCACGAGCTTCCCTTTACTCCTGCTCGGATGAAGGGTCCAGGAATAGACTAAGCAGGTCCGGTAAGTATCAACACGATCACTGCGGGCCCACCTATCTCCACACCCGATCGACCAAGACCAAACTTGGTTGTACACCTCGATTCGCATGCCCAAGCTAGGCGTGGTCACACTTCCCAACCACAAACTTATCTCGACCGCTCAAGTTTACCGGAAAAATTAAGTGGCATAGATCACGTTTCTATGGGACGATGAAGTACATGTATATACACCATCCCACCGTATGCACGCCGGGCTGATCGTCCAAGACCGACCAAGCTTGGTCGTCTTGGAACGCGCGCCCAAAATTGACATGATGCGCGGCTTTTGCGGCACCAAATTTCTGTTGCAAATTGATCCCGACCACTCAACTTCGCCGGAAAAATTGAGTGGCCAGATCACACTTTCACGAGACAATGAGATATGGGCGCCTACACCGTCATGTCGTCTACACACATGCACGATCGGCCCTGTCAAAATTGTATCCCAAGCTTGGATTCGACCAAGCTGAAGAGTGATGCTTGCGCACCTCTTCAAAAACCCTAATTCCATCAACGGTCGCAGATGAGTGTCTCAAAGATCATCTCGTCCATCCAACTTCACCGGCTTGGTTATAGAACCCTGGTCAGGAGTTAATTGGTCAGTGAGGCGTCATGGTGATCACCACCCGTCACTCTACCACACCATGATGCAGTACCTTCATAGAATACACACGATACTTCACAAGTATCGACTTCCTAAATAACTTAGTTATTTAATCTAGCATTACATGCTATTTTTTGTGGGTCCCACGGTCCACACACTCGAGACATTAATCATGTCACAAACTGGGGGATACATACTGGGGTATTGGTCTGGCGGTTTACAGCGTGCAGCGTGCAACGCGCCATCACAAGAACGTGTCAGGAAGTCATGGACGGTTAGAGATGACAGGAGAAGTGGGCAAGACTGGTCGTGTAACACTAACATACAACTCCACTACTCCATCACTCCACTTCCTCCACTTCCCACGAGAGACATGAATAAGGCTCAAATGACTTGTATAAATAGGTTCTCCTCCCTATTTCCAAAAAACAAGACAAGTCCAGACAACAGAGGCAAGTGTTGATACCATCGTATTCAAACACCGGAACTGATAGCTTACATCCTGCAAGCCAGTTCAGCTTTCTGATACAAGTCATACATAGCCAACACCTTCACAATATCAACACCTTCTTCGCTTCCCTCCCTAAGATCAACCCCATCTCCTTCACTTTGTGACCGAAACAAGTCTGGGAACGGCCATTTCTTGGTTTAGGCCGGATTTGCACAGATTGATTTCTCGAATCTACAAGCATTCCCATGTAGTGCATTTGTTTAAGGTTTAGATTCATTTCTCATCCACACACCTCAAATTACCAAAACCGGAAGAAATAGTTTTCATCCATAAACAATTGGCGACCACAGTGGGAGGTTGATCTCTCGGTTGCAAAAAACTGAATTCTCAATTTTTCGGTTTTCATCTCGCGATGTATCCTCAACCGGAGACCACAGGTGGTTCAGATATCATGGGTAGTGTAGCTAGAATGCTGGAGGATGTCTTGGCAAATCAAACGGGTATCGATAGAAGACAGAGCGAAATATTCCGTCTTTTGAATGATATAACAGCACAATTACAAGGAGGGTCGGCAGACATCTACTTAGACAGTGCAAGAAACACTGAATCCTTATCCAGGAGTCACGCATTTACCAGTGGAGATGCAGAAAGAGCGCGTAATCACAGGGGACTCAGGAGAGACGAACAACATGGTCCAGCCAACAACGAAGACTCGAGGCAACTCCACAGAGGAAAAGACTTGTCCGGGGTACCACAACGTCTGCCGTATAAAGAAAGGGAGCCTGCAGCTTACGGATGCATGCTAGAAGATTTATATCTCAAGACCCTTGTCGAATCCCGGAAGATTGTTCAATCCGCATCAACCTTTCAACTAAGTGAAGAAATGCTTGAGGAAGGAGAGATCAATCAAGGAACACGTGAGTACAGAGGATGGGAGCATTCAATTCGATCACTCAGCAGTGATATTACGACACCTTCCACACCCCGTCACCAGGGCAAGCGATCCGCGGATATGATGGCACTCACAAATCTTCCAACTTCATCTCCGAAACGTGCTCCACATCGAAACCATGTAGAGACACCACAACGCCCACGAACGCAGGAAAAGCTAGACTCGAAGTACCTAGACTTTCCATTCCCAATGGAAAAGATTTTGGAGTTGCTGGAGGCGTGGGTAAAAACAGAGAGGTGGAGCTACCTCCTGTATGGCGTCCACCAACTGATCAAGAAGTAATGGACCCGAGGTATTGTCATTTCCACCAGTTCCTTCACCACCCTACCAGTGAATGCAACGCTTTGAAACACATTGTTCGTAAGAAGCTTAATTCAGAGGAATAGTTTTCCTTATCTGAGAGATTAATGCGGACGATTTCCTTAGAGGCTACTTCGGTTTGATACAAGTGAGGCTTCAAAAGCAAGTAAGTTCTATTCAACAATTTTACAAGAAAGATAGTTTTAGAATTCACTTGGGACTTGGTATCCGCACATAGAGAAAGATTTGAATGATCAAACGCCATGTTTGTTTCCATTCATACTTCCCTTTACGCGACATTTGCAATTTCATATGATATGTGCAATCATTCATGACCAAGATGCAAATTCCATTTAAAATAACCTCTTCGTAAGAAAAAGTTATTCACAAAACTATCTGAAAATAAACCAATTAAATTACCTATTAATTCAAAAATGATCAAACGCCAAGTCAAATTTGATAGGAAATCCAATCATTCTATCATTCATTTAAAATAAGAAAAGTTATTCACAAAACTATCTCAAAATAAACCAATTAAATTACCTATTAATTCAAAAAAAGTCAAAAAAGACAAAAAGAAAAGTATCTAGGTGGCACGAATCCTTCAAGGAAAGTCCTTCAAAGTTGAAGAAAAAGAAGAATGAACTCGGTAAAGACAAAGCACAAAAATTCCTTCCGGGCAAGAGAGACTTTCATCCTTTGAAGTACTGACACTGCCGGCTTCAACTCCTCATCAACTTTTCAACCTCTTCTTCCTGGCGAGTAACACAATCTGCAGAATGGACTTCATCTTGTAATTTCTGGAGCTCCTGGATCTCGGAGAACCCTTTGAAGAACCAAGGAGCATTGAAGTCGTACTGCACAAACACATATCGATGGCACTTCCAGTCTTCAATCATCTCCTCGAAACTGTTCGACCCGGTCGTGACGCTCATCCCATGGATAGAAAATAAAGCTTCTGAACGCGGTTGACCAATGCAAGACGACTTTTGAGCTTCGTAGTGGTAGAAATGTGGCCGTGCTTCTCCCATATCGCCGTGTACAACCCTTCGAACCGAGGCGGCATCTCGAATCCTCCAACCAACACATGACCTGGATAAGGGACGGTGAAGGGAGGATCGAACAAAGCCCTGTGCTGCATTACCAATACTTCACCAATCACGGGAGCCTTGTCAGTTGCAGGAGGTATTTCGGAAGAAGTCACCACGACAGATTTATTGATTGGAACCTGCTCAGAACGTTCTTCAAGCGGAGCCACCTCAACAATAGCGGATGTTGCCTCTCTTACATTCCTCCCGATGTCTACTTCACTCTGGGTGCTAATTTCCATTATGGCCCCATCAACGAGATCACTTAAGGAGGCACCTTTTCCGGCCGAACTTGCATCATCTCTGTCATTATCTGGAAAAGGAGCGGTTTCACCAGACTTCTCGGCATAATAATCAGTGTTACCAGGCTTCTCAGCATGAGGATCAGTGTCGCCAGACTTCTCAACATGAAGGCCAATGTTACCAGACTTCTCGTTCTGAATGCGCGCCAACCTTGTGAAAACATTCTCTTTCGGAATTCCCTGATTTCAAGCAAAGATCACTCTTAGAAGAATTCTCTCTAGAGAAATGAAAGAATCGACAGAAAGAGATTTAAATACCTGCATATTGGAAGAATTGAGGATCACCGAATCACATGCCAGCCTCTTAGATCTTTCTCCTGCTTGGCGACTGCAATCATCAGCTCTGGTCCGTTTGGCTGGGAGTGGCTTCAACCGGAAATGCTTCTTCAAAACGTCAGAAGATGGCTCACCACGGGAATCTGTCACAACATCCTCCGAGAATTCTTGGAAAGCCAACAGTTGCTTCCTCCAAAATTCCTTATACTTATCGGTTACCACTGGGTTTCTTCCAATAGGCCAGAAGGGAAGACTCTGCGATGCCAAGAACACGTCAGCATCAAAGATACCCGGGAGAAGTTCTTTCGGAGCCTCCGACGGACGGATAAATGGAACACCCTGGTCAAATCCCATTTGACGAGCAACCCTGTCAATGTTGTACGGAGTCACAGTAAGAGCTTCGTTGAATAGAGACGGGATATATCCCGAAATGCAGCTGTGCAGATAAATAAGTTCTCCAAATTTCATAGTCTTGGAATCGGTACGCAACGCAGCATCAGGACCGTCAGAAGCAATAACAAAAGTCTTCGGCTGAACAATGGAAGAGTGGAAGGCCCCCATGGGCGGAAATTTACAGAAGACACATTATCAAAGATGTCCACGAGTTTCGCACCGATTCTGGGACGCCTCCTCTGCCAACAGAGTATTCTCGAGCCACCATACAAATTGCTAAGCGAAGTTGCAGGAACATGAGCATAATTTTTGAAATGTTCCCACAAGAATGACTGCAGAAAAGCGAAGTGGACATACGACTCCACCTTCTTGTACCCGTTGGAAACATGCATATCCATTGCTAAGGCGTCCAGATGAGAATACAGCGATCCAAGGAACAATGCACCTAAGGGAAGAACTTCACCTTTTTCTAGCTTTATAGCAATCTTAACCAGGACACCCCTTATGGTTTTCTTTCCAGAACCGTCGTTAAATATATCTCTGGATAGCCACAAAGACAGAAATGCAATCACGCTGAGCTCGTTTTCCAACTCCTGATCCGGTTCTGGGTCTACAAGAGACCACTCCGATACCCACCAGGTGTAAAAGCATCTTGTATCTTTTTTCTCCTCCTTGTCCAGATCGTCAAATTCTGCCACCTTTTGGAGTATAGCGTCATAATCACGTTGTTCCGTGTCAGAAAGCTCGTAATAAAAACTCCCAGTGACAGGCAGGTTCATCAATGCAGCTACGCTTTCTAGAGTAATAGTCATCTCTCCCCATCTAGATATAGCTGTATGAGTAGAAGGGCGCCACCAAGAAATGAAAGTAATCAAGCCTGCAACATCTTTCTTAATTTCAAGAGTAGCAGATGCCATGTTGCATTAAGGATTTGCGCTTTGGTCAAATTAGCTTTAACATCCTTATTATTCAACATGCGTCTCATCCACCCTTCATAAGAACCCAATGGAGTATGACAAATCTTGAAGTCGATAGGAGAAGGCGGATATTCATTTCTTATAAGGCAGAACCTCATCACAAGTGCCGAAGAAGAAGATGGATCAGCTTCCATATTTTCTGAACCGGAGAGCAGGACTATCCTATGAGAGGGATGTAATGTTTGGAAAAGGCAAGGTGAACAACTCATCAGTAATGTTCGGCATATCTTTGAAGCTGTCAACACTTCCTGACTTACCACCAGCATTATCTCCAGAAGACATCTCAACAGGAGTTCTTTTCTTCATTCTACAATAAAAGACAGGAATCAGTACTTATATAAAAAACGCATGGGATGTGTGGTCGCACACAGAACACACATTCACGTTGGAATACACAAGGCCGGGATTGGGTCCAAGTCTGGTATTGATCGAGTTTCAAGTCTGGTATTGATCAAGTTTCAAGTCTGGTGTTGCTCAAGTTTCAATTTCGGTATTGCTCAAGTTTCAAGTCTGGTATTGATCAAGTTTCAAGTCTGGTGTTGCTCAAGTTTCAAGTCCGGTATTGCTCAAGTTTCAAGTCTGGTGTTTCTCAAGTTTCAAGTCTGGTATTGATCAAGTCACAAGTCCGGTATTGCTCAAGTTTCAAGTCCGGTGTTGGTCAAGGGCACGAGGCTGGTATAAAGGTGACATTGAAAGGCATACACGATATGGGACCCACGTTCAATCGAGCATATATGGCGGGACCATATTTATTTGCACAACACGATTCTCTTATGTCATGGGAATCATGTTCACGAAATTCAAGCCGAGTTCCTTTCCAAGCTACAACCTAAGAAGCTAGATTTTGTATGCAACAATGAAAAAGGAGGCAAGACACAACATATTAATGGATTCACGGCTTGTTTTACTAAGCAATCCTAACAAATATTGGCATATCAATCTTAATGGAAGAACTAAGCATAGTATATATCTTGCAAAAGGTGTTTACCTAGCTTTAAAAAAAAAAAAAAAAAAAAAAAAACGCTTACCTTGCTGCGGACGGACGGACGGCGACGGCAAGCTCCGACGGCGGCGGCAGTGGAGATCGCGAACAAGAGCTGCCGAACGAAAAAAAAAAGGGGGGAGAAAAAGTGTGAAGAAAAAAGAAAAGGGGTCGGTCCTTTTATAGACAAAATTTGGAAGAATCCCAATAGAACAAGGATTCCTCTTTTGCTTGGATTCCTCTTTTGATTCAAACACGCAAGGAAGGAAACCGGTCCCACCAAAGGATTCCGCGCTTGCACAACGGCGTTTACATGGAAAAATGCTAGCGGTCGGTCAAAATTCCTCCGGGTAAATTTTCTTTATCCTGTCTTCTTCACATAAGTATGTCACCATCTCATGCCTACCCCACAATAGCGTAACCATTATGTGCTAGGCACGGGACTTAATGTTGATGGTGGATTTTCATTTAAGGCTAAATTTGTAAAAGCCAAAATTATGCGCTAACATCTTGCAAAAGATAAAGCCATTAATAAGTGATGAATACTTCTTCACTTTACTAATTCACCTAGAATGGAGCATGTGGCAACAATCCCAATATTATGTGAATTAAATACACAAAATTCATCCAGGTTGGAGCATGTAGCAACAATCCCATATACCCTGTGAATTTGACATTATTAATTAATGCATGACCAGCCTTGTATTTCCTATACTCATTACCGGTGCGGCATGACGACTGAGAGTTGTTCTCAACGAGCAACACGAATCTCCAAGCATTAATAATGAAGCATGTACGAAATACCCATATAGGCTACAACTCTCGGTGTGTTATACTAGCCCGATTGAGCACATTTGAACCTGAACTGACCACATCAGTCTCAGAAACGATCACGACCATCCAACTTCACCAGCATGATTGGATGCTTAGATTGAATCCATGACCCCAAGCAGGTATTGGAATATGCACCACCGACCCAATGCGGGCCCCGCATGGTCGGCCTCCCAAAAGGGGTGGCATAGCTTGCCAAACCGTCCAAACCAGAGCAGTATGGACGAGAAACCCTAAATTAGGGTTTGCGGCACATTACATGTATCGCAAAACAGTCTCAACCATCCATCTTCGCAGGCATAGATGGAGGGTGTAGATGTAGATTCAAAGGGCCCAGAGCATGTCAACACAAACACCGTGGGCCCACCTACATACCTGACTGATCGGTCAGGAGCAACTATGGTTGGTCGTCTTGATTCGTGCGCCCCAAACTGGGTATGACACACGACCGGAAAAACCTAATTAAGGTTTGTGTCGCGATCACGAGCGTCCCTTTTCTCCGCTCGGATGAAGGGTCCAGGAATAGACTAAAGCAGTCGGTAAGTATCAACACGATCACTGCGGGCCCACCTATCTCCACACCCGATCGGCCAAGACCAAACTTGGTTGTGCGCCTCGATTCGCACGCCCAAGCTAGGCGTGGTCACACTTCCCAACCACAAACTGATCTTGACCGCTCAAGTTTACCGGATAAATTGAGTGGCTTAGATCACGTTTCTATGGGACGATGAAGTACAGGTATATACACCATCCCACTGTTTGCACACAGGGCTGATCGGCCAAGACCGACCAAGCTTGGTCGTCTTGGAACGCGCGCCCAAAATTGACATGATGCGCGGCTTTGCGGCACCAAATTTCTGTTGCAAATTGATCTCGACCACTCAACTTCGCCGGACAAATTGAGTGGCCCAGATCACACTTTCACGAGACAATGAGATATGGGCGCCTACATCGTCATGTCGTCTACACACATGCACGATCGGCCTGTCAAAATTGTATCCCAGTGCTTGGATTCGACCAAAAGAGTGATATGCGCACCTCTTCAAAACCCCTAATTCCATAAACGGTCGCGAGATGAGTGTCTCAAAGATCACCTCGTCCGTCCAACTTCACGGCTTGGTTATACAACCCCGGTCAAGAGTTAATTGGTCGGTGAGGCGTCATGGTGATCACCACCCGTCACTCTACCACACCATGATGCGGTACTGCATAGAATACACACGATACTTCACAAGTATCGACTTCCTAAATAACTTAGTTATTTAATCTAGCATTACATGCTATTTTTACGTGGGTCCCACGGTCCACACACTCGAGATATCAATCATGTCACAAATGGGGATACATATTTGGGGTATTGGTGCGGCGGTTTACGGCGTGCGGCGTGCAACGCGCCATCACAAGAACGTGTCGGGAAGTCATGGACGGTTAGAGATGACAGGAGAAGTGGGCAAGACTGGTCGTGTAACACTAACACACAACTCCACTACTCCATCACTCCACTTCTTCCACTTCCCACGAGAGACGTGAATAAGGCTCAAATGACTTGAATAAATAGGTTCTCCTCCCTATTTCCAAAAAACAAGACAAGTCCAGACAACAGAGGCAAGTGTTGATACCATCGTATTCAAACACCGGAACTGATAGCTTACATCCTGCAAGCCAGTTCAGCTTTCTGATACAAGTCATACATAGCCAACACCTTCACAATCTCAACACCTTCTTCGCTTCCCTCCCTAAGATCAACCCCATCTCCTTCACTTTGTGACCGAAACAAGTCCTGGAAACGGCCATTTCTTGGTTTAGGCCGGATTTGCACAGATTGATTTCTTGAATCTACAAGCACTTCCGTGTAGTGCATTTGTTTAAGGTTTAGACTCATTTCTCATCCACGCACCTCAAATTACCAAAACCGGAAGAAATAGTTTTCACCCATAAACAGATGTGAATCTGAACATGGGACAAACCCATCCATTTCATCAGTAACATCTCAAGATATGTGTTCTCCGTTCAACTCCAACCTCTCCACCACTCACCACCAACACATAAACCAATTCTTGTTTCAATTCAAAATATTATTCTTCTCTGCTTTCGAATCACGCTTAATCCCATCGATTGCCAGAAACCCATCTAATCTCAAGAACACTACATCATATTCTTCCATCAATTCAAACTCGAACCCACAACAGCAACTCCAATTTCTTCTTCAATTTCAAATCCACGAAAACCTAATTGAAAAACTATCCATCGACCATCAAAATCACCAGCATCAGAACAACCCATCTTCTTCCTTGATTTACAAACTTGAATAAAGATGGAGGTCGGGAGGATCATTACATGATCTTTCCTCTCATAACTTGGTCTAAAAATCTTAATCTAATCTCTCAATTTTCATCAACAGCTGGGATCGGAGAAGGAGGAGTAGAAAGAAAAAGAAGAGAGAAAAAGAAACAGAATCGAAGAGGTGGCCGAGATTCGACCCCAGGATCTCTAACTCGCTTTTGACAAAAATGTCCCTCAACAATTAAAAGATTTCCAACCTCCGGTTCTTTTTTCTTTACGCGATTACCCTTCATTTGTCAGCTTATCTACAAAAATATCTAAAAGAAAAAGAAAAACAATTTACACATGCGTCCCTTTTGAGGGGCATTTTCGGATTTTTATTAATGGACAGACACCAAATCCAATCTTTTTGTGTCAAATTGAAAAAAATAGTCATGTCCCACATTGACATTAAGTCACCATATATAGAGTCCTCACTCGGTCGGCCTAATAAAGACAACTGATCCAGCCATACCGGTTCTTAATGTCAGCTTCCCTGCGACCAAGTCTCGGAGTATCAACAGTGAGGGCAATGGCCTTGAAGCCAGCTCTTTCAGCTCTCATGACCAACTGAGTAACTACATATATGTCTTTGGATGCCTATCAAAGAACCCGAAAACTATAGACTGAATGAGGAACTGAACAAACAAACAACCTGCATATGTAAACTTCCTCACTTTTCTTTTAATATACTTTGTGTCAGGGCTTTACGTCCCCACGGTTGCTTCTTTTAGAAACATACTCTAATTTTGATACAAGCAAAAGAGAAGAGGAAGGGACAAAAGAAGGAGATTTGAGCTTACGTAGAGTTGGAAAAAGCGAAGGACAGGTCCTGTTGAGGCTCATCAAGGCTGGATGTTGCATATGAAGATAATGTCTGGAGCAACACATTTAAGTGTAAATTGGAGTGAGTAATGTAGATGTAGAAAACCTTACTACTACATCCAAAGGATTTCAAACGTATGCAAAGAATTAAATCAACAAGAGACATAGAAGAACACAAGATGTACGTGGTTCGGCATGATTACCTACGTCCACGGGGGTGAAAGGATGATCTTATTACTTCACACAAGTTTACAAGGATGAAATACACTCAACAATACTCTATCACTCCTCTTACTTACTTAAAAGTTGCTTGCCTTTACCTCTCTACACGATCTCTATTTATAGTTGCAGGTGGTGATACATCTATATTACAGTGTTGGACCTGGTGTAGCTTCCTGGATGTTCTTCTCGGACGACTTGCTGACGCTTCGGTCGATCTTCCCTTTTGCTCGAGCCGAGTCATCTAGCCGAGTGGTGTCATCACCCGATGTCGTTCGTTTGGTGGAGGTGGTCGACGTCGCCCTTTAGATTCTTGGTCGAGTCCCACTTCGACCGAGCTTCTCTTATCTCTTCACCAACTCACAAGTGCATTAACTACCCTCGAACCCGATGAGCATCACATCAGAACTTTTCTCCTTTATGTCGACCTCTCGAGCTGTCTCTATTCCTCTTTTCTCGCGCCCAGACATGATGAGATGATTCAGTGCTTCTAGTACTTGCTTTTCTTGGTGCGCCCTTGGCCAGGATGGTTCCACCTGTCTCTGTGGATTATTTGCACCTACATTTATGCCCCTTCTTCCACTCGTGTGATCGACACGTGGGGAAGAACCCGCCTCGTCTTCCCACATCCTCAGTCATGCCGGGTTTTGCGCCATGTTGTTCCCCACCTTCTTCAGTTATTGCAACCGGTTTACCTTCCTCGTCGGTTACCACAGGTGAGGTTTATAAGTCCGACCCTTAAACCTTATTTTCTTTTTACGTTTTCCTCAGCCATTTTTTCTCCTCTCTCTCCGTTCTCCTCTTCTCTTTTCATTGCCATTAGTTATCCTCTCCACAGGTTTCCTTCCTTCTTTCTTCACTGTCCTGGGTCTTCTTTGTTTCCGTTGCCGCTGCAATTTCCGATTCCGGTCGTATTACTCATCCTGTCGTTTCCTCTACTAGCTTTCATGGCGTCTTCAACTCCTTCCATGACGGAAAAAAGGTGCGTGAGCTATGTGTTTTCTGATGAAGACAGTGTACCGCTTGATTCCCTGTTTGTTATAGAGAGCCCTTCTAAGCATGATTATCGTGCTCTGGATTCTATCTTTTCTGATAATCCTTCTTCGTTTTCAGGGCTGACAAGAGAACTGCAAGAGACTTGTCGGATGAACAATTCATCCAACAGTTGAAAGATGAGTTCGACCTTCATGGCTATGACGTCAGGCTCTTGTCGGGCCAAAAAGGCGTTTTGAAGAAGGATGACGTTCTAAAGTTTCCACACTCGGCCGAGGCGACCATTGTCACCAGGGGCCAGTTAGAGCTCGGGTTGCGTTTTCCTTTGTACGATCCTAGCCGTTCATTTTGGTATGAGGTTCTTTCTAAGATCCGCCCGTCCCGCGCCTTGGCTCAGTAGAATGGCAACACCTTTCGTATTTTGTCCGAGTGGGAGAGGCGCTGTCGAGGCGAGTGTACTCCTACTACTTGGTCTACTTACGATCCTTCTCAGGCAGGTGACTATACTCCTGCCAGTTTTGCTGATAACTATCGGAGCGGAACTGCTACCAATGGTGACCTCGTTGGTTTTGCTGCTAGCCCTCATCGCCATAAGACTCTTCCTGAGAGTGTCAAGAAGCTTTTATTGGAAGAGGATCCCGAGGGGAAAAGTTCAAACATGCATGCCCGTCATACTAGCGATGCGGCTTGGGACCGAGTTCCTTTGGCTATCTCTGGTCCCCTTCTGAGTGGTAATTTTCCTTCTCCGTCTGAGCCTTATCCCTTCTGGGTTGTCAATGTTGATCGAGTAAGTGTGTTTCTCGGCTTTATATTTATTTGATCGGCTCGGGCGACTGGTAGGGCGATGTTTTAATTTTTGTGTTTTTACAGTCCAAGTTTCAGAACGTTCCTTCTGAGTCTCTCGTTCTTCGAAAAAGGGATAGGGGTTCTGGCGCAGGGGCAAAGGAGGAGACAGGGAAGGTAACAAATGTATTGCTTCTTCTTTGCAGTACATGTACTTGCCCCTATTTGTTGCCTTGAATGGTTCTGACATTGGCTCATGCGCAGAAGCTGAGGGTCGATAATGCTGGAGGTGCTTCGGCTAGGGATGGTGAGGATCTCGAGGATCGGCTGCCTTTATCACATTTCATGAGGAAGTCGCCTCAGAAAACTTCTGATGTTTCGTCTACCCTTGTAGGTGGGAATCCCAGTGGAAAGGGCAAGGAGACTAAGGGCGATCTATCCGTCCCGGAAAAAACTTTGCCCCAGCAGTCAGCTGGTAGAGGGGTTGTTCTTTCCGATGGTGTTGTGCATCTTGAGTCTGATGGTGATGATGATGATGATCTTTTTGATGGAGAGGACGAAGCCTATGGTGATGAAGAGGAGCCGAAATAATCGGAGAAGTCTGGTGGAAATAATGTGGTTACTCGGGAAGAAGAGAGCACCACTTCTGGGGGCGAGTTTCTAGAGCCTCTTTCTCTTGTGGTTCCTAATTCAGGGAGTAGCACCTCTTTTACTGTCTCAGGCCCTATGTGCAATTCCCTTGGAGCTCTTATTTCTCCTGATTTTGCCTCGTTGTCGGATGAAGATAAGATCAAGGCTGTCTCGTTGTATAATGCCGGCCTGAAGAGTACTTTTGACCTGCTGGTGAGTTGTGTTGACCAGGTCATGCATTCATGTTATGGGGTAAGTGCTAATGTTGTTGGTGTTTGTAGGATATCAATTGTTCGTTGCTAAACGCTGCCATTCAGCGTAGGGAGGTCCCCGAGAGAGAGAATCTTCATCTCTTATTACAGCAAGAGCGCGAGCGATCCATGGGGCTGGAAAAACGACTAGCCGAGACCCAAGGTAGTTACTTAGCTTTCACGTGTTTATGATTGATTTTGTAGTGCCAATATCCTGAGTTTAGTACTGCCTTCCTAGCCGAAACTTCTAGTGCGGAGGCCGATGCTGCCACGAGGTATCGCTTGTTGAAGAGAGAAATTAATATAGAACGGGATCACGTGTCGAATTTACAACAGAGGATTGTCAACAAGGATGACAAAATCGATCGCCTGGAGACCGAGATTGAGGGTCTTCAGACCCAACTGCATCGTTACGAGACTTTTGACTTGCTCCCGTGTAGTGCATTTGTTTAAGGTTTAGACTCATTTCTCATCCCACACCTCAAATTACCAAAACCGGCAGAAATAGTTTTCACCCATAAACAGATGTGAATCTGAACATGGGACAAACCCATCCATTTCATCAGTAACAGCTCAAGATATGTGTTCTCCGTTCAACTCCAACCTCTCCACCACTCACCACCAACACATAAACCAATTCTTGTTTCAATTCAAAATATTATTCTTCTCTGCTTTCGAATCACGCTTAATCCCATCGATTGCCAGAAACCCATCTAATCTCAAGAACACTGCATCATATTCTTCCATCAATTCAAACTCGAACCCACAACAGCAACTCCAATTTCTTCTTCAATTTCAAATCCACGAAAACCTAATTGAAAAACTATCCATCGACCATCAAAATCACCAGCATCAGAACAACCAATCTTCTTCCTTGATTTACAAACTTGAATCAAGATGGAGGTCGGGAGGATCATTACATGATCTTTCCTCTCATAACTTGGTCTAAAAATCTTAATCTAATCTCTCAATTTTCATCAACAGCTGGGATCGGAGAAGGAGGAGGAGAAAGAAAAAGAAGAGAGAAAAAGAAACAGAATCGAAGAGGTGGCCGAGATTCGACCCCAGGATCTCTAACTCGCTTTTGACAAAAATGCCCCTCAACAATTAAAAGATTTCCAACCTCCGGTTCTTTTTTCTTTACGCGATTACCCTTCATTTGTCAGCTTATCTACAAAAATATCTAAAAGAAAAAGAAAAACAATTTACACATGCGTCCCTTTTGAGGGGCATTTTCGGATTTTCATTAATGGACAGACATCAAATCCAATCTTTTTGTGTCAAATTGAAAAAAATAGTCATGTCCCACATTGACATTAAGTCACCATATATAGAGTCCTCACTCGGTCGGCCTAATAAAGACAACTGATCCAGCCATACCGGTTCTTAATGTCAGCTTCCCTACGACCAAGTCTCGGAGTATCAACAGTGAGGGCAATGGCCTTGAAGTCAGCTCTTTCAGCTCTCCTGACCAACTGAGTAACTACATATCTGTCTTTGGATGCCTATCAAAGAACCCGAAAACTATAGACTGATTGAGGAACTGAACAAACAAACAACCTGGATATGTAAACTTCCTCACTTTTCTTTTAATGTACTTTGTGTCAGGGCTTTACGTCCCCACGGTTGCTTCTTTTAGAAACATACTCTAATTTTGATACAAGCAAAAGAGAAGAGGAAGGGACAAAAGAAGGAGATTTGAGCTTACGTAGAGTTGGAAAAGCGAAGGACACAGTCCTGTTGAGGCTCATCAAGGCTGGATGTTGCATATGAAGATAATGTCTGGAGCAACACATTTAAGTGTAAATTGGAGTGAGTAATGTAGATGTAGAAAACCTTACTACTACATCCAAAGGATTTCAAACTTATGCAAAGAATTAAATCAACAAGAGACATAGAAGAACACAAGATGTACGTGGTTCGGCATGATTACCTACGTCCACGGGGGTGAAAGGATGATCTTATTACTTCACACAAGTTTACAAGGATGAAATACACTCAACAATACTCTATCACTCCTCTTACTTACTTAAAAATTGCTTGCCTTTACCTCTCTACATGATCTCTATTTATAGTTGCAGGTGGTGATACATCGATATTACAGTGTTGGACCTGGTGTAGCTTCCTGGATGTTCTTCTCGGACGACTTGCTGACGCTTCGGTCGATCTTTCCTTTTGCTCGAGCCGAGTCATCTAGCCGAGTGGTGTCATCACCCTATGTCGTTCGTTTGGTGGAGGTGGTCGACGTCGCCCTTTAGATTCTTGGCCGAGTCCCACTTCGACCGAGCTTCTCTTATCTCTTCACCAACTCTGTCAGTGCATTAACTACCTCGAACCCAATGAGCATCACATCAGAACTTTTCTCCTTTATGTCGACCTCTCGAGCTGTCTCTATTCCTCTTTTCTCGCGCCCAGACATGATGAGATGATTCAGTGCTTCTAGTACTTGCTTTTCTTGGTGCGCCCTTGGCCAGGATGGTTCCACCTGTCTCTAAGTGGATTATTTGCACCTACATTTATGCCCCTTCTTCCACTCGTGTGATCGACACGTGGGGAAGAAACCGCCTCGTCTTCCCACATCCTCAGTCATGCCGGGTTTTGCGTCATGCTGTTCCCCACCTTCTTCAGTTATTGCAACCGGTTTACCTTCCTCGTCGGTTACCACAGGTGAGGTTTATAAGTCCGACCCTTAAACCTTATTTTCTTTTTACGTTTTCCTCAGCCATTTTTTCTCCTCTCTCTCCGTTCTCCTCTTCTCTTTTCATTGCCATTAGTTATCCTCTCCACAGGTTTCCTTCCTTCTTTCTTCACTGTCCTGGGTCTTCTTTGTTTCCGTTGCCGCTGCAATGTCCAATTCCGGTCGTATTTTTACTCCTCCTGTCGTTTCCTCTACTAGCTTTCATGGCGTCTTCAACTCCTTCCATGACGGAAAAAAAGGTGCGTGAGCTATGTGTTTTCTGATGAAGACGGTGTACCGCTTGATTCCCTGTTTGTTATAGAGAGCCCTTCTAAGCATGATTATCGTGCTCTGGATTCTATTTTTTCTGATAATCCTTCTTCGTTTTCATGTAGGCCAAGGAGGAGACAGGGAAGGTAACAAATATACTGCTTCTTATTTGCAGTACATGTACTTGCCCCTATTTGTTACCTTGAATGGTTCTGACATTGGCTCATGCGCAGATGCTGAGGGTCGATAATGATGGAGGTGCTTCGGCGAGGGATGGTGAGGATCTCGAGGATCGGCTGCCTTTATCACATTTCATGAGGAAGTCGCCTCAGAAAACTTCTGATGTTTCGTCCACCCTTGTAGGTGGGAAGCCCAGTGGAAAGGGCAAGGAGACTAAGGGCGATCTATCCATCCCGGAAAAAACTGTGCCCCGGCAGTCAGCTGGTAGAGGGGTTGTTCTTGCCGATGGTGTTGTGTATCTTGAGTCTGATGGTGATGATGATGATGATCTTTTTGATGGAGAGGACGAAGCCGATGGTGATGAAGAGGAGCCGAAACAATCGGAGAAGTCTGGTGGAAATAATGTGGTTACTCGGGAAGAAGAGAGCACCACTTCTGGGGGCGAGTTTCTAGAGCCTCTTTCTCTTGTGGTTCCTAATTCAGGGAGTAGCACCTCTTTTACTGTCTCAGGCCCTATGTGCAATTCCCTTGGAGCTCTTATTTCTCCTAATTTTGCCTCGTTGTCGGATGAAGATAAGATCAAGCCTGTCTCGGTGTATGATGCCGGCCTGAAGAGTACTTTTGACCTGCTGGTGAGTTGTGTTGATCAGGTCATGCATTCATGTTATGGGGTAAGTGCTAATGCTGTTGGTGTTTGTAGGATATCAATTGTTCATTGCTAAACGCTGCCATTCAGCGTAGGAAGGTCGCGAGAGAGAGAATCTTCGTCTCTTATTACAGCAAGAGCGCGAGCGATCCCAGGGGCTGGAAAAATGACTAGCCGAGACCCAAGGTAGTTACTTAGCTTTCACGTGTTTATGATTGATTATGTAGTGCCAATATCCTGAGTTTAGTACTGCCTTCCTAGCCGAAACTTCTAGTGCGGAGGCCGATGCTGCCACGAGGTATCGCTTGTTGAAGAGAGAAATTAATATAGAACGGGATCATGTGTCGAATTTACAACAGAGGATTGTCAATAAGGATGATAAAATCGATCGCCTGGAGACCGAGATTGAGGGTCTTCAGACCCAAATGCATCGTTACGAGACTTTTGAGTATGTCCCCGAGGAGATTGATAATCTTAGGGCGAGCTTAGCTCGGTTCCAAGGTATTGCCGCCGATAAAACACTGTTGGCCGATAACTTAGAGAGTTAGTGTGGTCGGCTAAGGCTTCAGGTTCGAGATTTGCACGCAGATCGCTTTCGGATCCTGGGGGAGAAGAATGCTGCCGAGAAGTGTAGCCAAGAATCCCTTGAGAAGCTCAGAGAGTTCAAGAAAGTTTCTGAGGAGTTGGAGTGGGTTTGCGCTCAATTATCAGGTTTGCAGATAGCACATTCTCGGCAGAGAGCCGAATGGAGTGATCATAAAAAGTACTGCCCCTCCAATGAGTTTAACGAGCAACGATATCTAGAACTTTCTTCTAAGATGTCTTCTCTCGAGTGTAGCTTGTCTGAGTCTGAAGAGACCATTAGAGTAGTTACCCCTTTACTGAAAGGTGGTGTGCCTTGTATTGTGTTTTCCTTGTCGTTGTCTTAGTGCTGTTATTATGTAACTGACCGCTCTTGTGTTTTGGCAGCCGAGCAAAGGAAGGTGGCATCGCTGGAAGAGGAGAATGCCCGATAGAAGGGAAAGGAGGCTCAATTACTCGGGCAGGTATCCACTGCCGAAGCGGCGTCGATGCAGCTGACACAGGACCTTGCTGCTGAAAAGGCGAAGTTTAATGATGAGCTCGTTGCGAAGGTCAAAGCCGGTGTAAAGGCGGTGCTTGATAAGAAACGAGCCGATGCTGCTGCTAAGAGGGCGATTCCGGGGCCAGTTCCTTCTAAAGAGTAAGCTTGTCTTTTGTAGCGCAAGGCCGCTATTTTACCCTTTGCCATGGGTTGTAATCCGCTCGAACACCTTTAATTTCTCGTACACTTTTTTAATGGGGTGTTGCGTCGCCAGTTTGGTTATTTTTCTTGCTATCCGACACTACTATGCATGTTACCGTTCTTATTTATGTTATGCCGATGATGTATGGTTTATTTTTACGACTAAGTGATGTATACCTCCATAAACATGAGTAGATCGGTTAACCGCCGTTTCTGTCGAACACACTCAACAGGGAGGGTCACCGGGCCCAATGCCATGTACCGATTGAGGTATCTCATCACCGTCTTTATAGATCTAGTGGCAGGGTAGTTGGTCCTTCCTAGTTTCTATGGGATCGATATCCCAAGAAGTTATCAATTAACTTTATTGGGCAAGTGATTTCGGCCACTTGCGAGGGGAGCAATGTTGTCTGCTCGACTGACGAGTGCTCATGCCTCGACAATCGGCCACTGGCTTCCAACCACCAGGGCCCTAAGGCTACCTCGGCACTTGCACACTGCCGTCGCCTCGAGTTCGAATAGCCCGTCTTAATGTAAGTCGCCCCGGCACTTGCACAATGCCATCGCCCCGGGTTCGAAACGACCATTTAGACGCAATTGTCACATTTCCAACCCCACGTGGCCTTTCAAGGAAATAGCTGACAATGTATTATATCTGTTCTTAAGGGTGATATAGCTTTAATCGCTTATCATTCCACGGTCGTGGCTCGGGTGTTCTGTCCGGTTTTAGTATCTTGTATGCTCCTTCGCCGACTTTCTCGACAATGGTATAGGGTCCTCCCCACCGTGCTGCTAGCTTTCCGCCTTTTTTATCACGTTCATAACTGGGTAATTCCTTTAGTACCAATTGCCCCGGTTGGAACTCTCTTGGTCGGACCCGCTTATTGTATTCTCGTTGTATTCTTCGCTGGTAATTTTCCATCTTTTGCAGGGCCATCTCTCTTGTTTCTTCTAGGTCGTCGAGCTTGGCCAAGATGAGATCTGCCGAGATGTTTCGCCTCCATGCTTCGGTCCTTGTTGTAGGTATCATCGCCTCTGTTGGAAGGATAGCTTCGGTCCCATATGTTAACATGAAAGGTGATAACCCAGTTGCCTCTCTGCGAGTTGTCATATATGCCCATAAAACGTTATAAAGTTCTTCGCACCATTCTCCGTATTCTCCATCGAGCTTCTTTTTCAAGTTGTCGGCGATGGTTTTGTTTGTGATCTCGGCTTGTCCGTTACTCTAAGGGTAGAGGGGTGTGGACTTGCTCTTTCGGATGTTGTAGGTATTGAATAGTAAGTCGATTTTCTTTCCCTGTAGTTGTTTGCCGTTGTCCGAGACGATTGTCGCTGGTACTCCAAAGCGACATATGATGTGCTCCCAAATGAATCGAAAAACATCTCTATCCCGGATATACTTCAATGGGGCAGCTTCTACCCATTTAGTAAAGTAGTCGGTTGCCACAATTAAGTATTTTCTCTGCCCCGATCCGACATGTAATGGTCCTACGATGTCGACCCCCCATTTGGCGAAAGGCCACGGGCTGATTACTGAGTTTAACGTTACTGCTGGTGCGTGTATCTTTTTTCCGAATTTTTGACACTCGTCACAAATGAGGGCCATATGCTTTGCGTCCTCATTATATAAGGCTAGAAGTATCCCATAGTCTTGGCTCGTCTTTCGCTAGGCTACGGCTTTGTGGTTTCGCGCCCCATAATGCAATTCGTTCGGGATAGTGTGCCCCTCTTCTTTACTTAGGCATCTTAATAATGGTCCTGTGTACGATTTTCTAGACAGAGTGCCGTCTCGGAGCTCGTATGCAGCTGCTTTGCTTTTAATTTTGTTGATCTCGGGTCGCCCCTTGGGTAGCTTTCCTGTTTCAAGATATTCGTGGATTGGTTTTCGCCAATCATCGGCCTTATATTGATCGGTAGTGGTTGCTTCTACGTGTGCGCCGATGTCCACTATCTCAGGCATTGATGGCATTAAGATCCTCATAATTATGATGCCCTCCACACTTGCATCCGTTAGCATGGAAGCGATGTATGCTAGGGCATCCAAGTGGCGATTGTCCTTCCTATAGATGTGTCGGAACTTGATATTTGGTATTTGGCCGATGTAGAATTGGGCGAGTTCCCAATATTTTTGTAATAAGGGATCATGTATAGCGTACTGCCCGCTTATTTGTCGGATGACTAGCTGAGAGTCACTTGTTAGTCTTACGTCTTAGATTCCCATTTCCACTATCAGGCGTAGAGCATGGATCACTGCTTCGTATTCCGTGACGTTATTGGTCGCCTTAAATTCGAGTCTAAACGAGTGGACCATCTTTTTTTCCTTTTGGCGTCGTGAAGACCAATCCTAGGCCTGGCCCGTCTTTATTGGATGATTCGTCCACAAAAACTTCCCAACGTGTCGGGTTGCATGTCTCGAGTAGGTCGGATGGGTCCTCTTGGTCTTCCTCCATTCCTGAGATGTCTTCCACTTCATCTTCGTCGCTCAGGGGGAAGTCTGCCAGAAAGTCTGCCACTGCTTGTGCCTTTACTGCCGTTCTCATCTCATAGAAAATATCGAATTTCTTGATCTGTGCGCTCCACTTGGAGATCCGTCCCGATATAGCTGCGTTGTCGAGTACTGATTCTATGGAGGATTTTGTGAGGACCCGAATTTTATGAGTTTGGAAATACGTCCGGAGTATTTGAGTTGCAAATACCAAAGCTAATTTCAATTGCTCGATTCAGGTGTAGTTTCTCTCCGCTGGGTTCATAGTTTTGCTTATGAAATACACCGGCTTTTCTTCCCCTTTCACGGTCTTGACTAATACGGCACTAATGGCATAACTGGTCGCCCCTAGGTATAGGGTGAGTACTTCCTCGGGCTCGGGCCTTTGTAACACCGGCAGGCTAGCGAGATGCTGCTTAATTTTCTGAAATGCCTCCTCGCATTCCTCGGTCCATTTAAACTTTTCTCCTTTCCTTAATGTCCCGAAGAAGTCTTTGCACTTGTCGGATGATCGAGAGATGAATGGCCCCAAGGCTGCCAAGTTCCCATTTAACCGTTGCATGTCCTTAATCGTCACAGTTGATGGCATTTCTACTACTGCTCGGATCTTATCCGGCTTTGACCTTCGCAACGAGCTCATCATTAAACTTCGCTTTTCAGCAACAAGGTCCTGTGTCAGCTGCATCGATGCCGCTTCGGAAGTGGCTACCTGCCCGAGTAATTGAGCCTCCTTTCCCTTCAATCGGGCATTCTCCTCTTCCAGCGATGCCACCTTCCTTTGCTCGGCTGCCAAAACACAAGAGCGGTCAGTTACATAATAACAACACTAAGACAACGACAAGGAAAACACAATACAAGGCACACCACCTTCCAGTAAAGGGGTAACTACTCTAATGGTCTCTTCAGACTCAGACAAGCTACACTCGAGAGAAGACATCTTAGAAGAAAGTTCTAGATATCGTTGCTCGTTAAACTCATTGGAGGGGCAGTACTTCTTATGATCACTCCATTCGGCTCTCTGCCGAGAATGTGCTATCGGAAAACCTGATAATTGAGCGCGAACCCACTCCAACTCCTCAGAAACTTTCTTGGACTCTCTGAGATTCTCAAGGGATTCTTGGCTACACTTCTCGGCAGCATTCTTCTCCCCCAGGATCCGAAGGCGATCTGCGTGCAAATCTCGAACCTGAAGCCTTAGCCGACCACACTGACTCTCTAAGTTATCGGCCAACAGTGTTTTATCGGCGACAATACCTTGGAACCGAGCTAAGCTCGCCCTAAGATTATCAATCTCCTCGGGGACATACTCAAAAGTCTCGTAACGATGCAGTTGGGTCTGAAGACCCTAAATCTCGGTCTCCACACGATCGATTTTATCATCCTTATTGACAATCCTCTGTTGTAAATTCGACACATGATCCCGTTCTATATTAATTTCTCTCTTCAACAAGCGATACCTCGTGGCAGCATCGGCCTCCGCACTAGAAGTTTCGGCTAGGAAGGCAGAACTAAACTCAGGATATTGGCACTACAGAATCAATCATAAACACGTGAAAGCTAAGTAACTACCTTGGGTCTCGGCTAGTCGTTTTTCCAGCCCCGGGGATCGCTCGCGCTCTTGCTGTAATAAGAGACGAAGATTCTCTCTCTCGGCGACCTCCATATGCTGAATGGCAGCGTTAAGCAACGAACGATTGATATCCTACAAACACCAACAGCATTAGCACTTACCCCATAACATGAATGCATGACCTGATCAACACAACTCACCAGCAGGTCAAAAGTACTCTTGTGCCAGATCATACAACGAGACAAACCTTGATCTTATCTTCATCCGACAGCGAGGCAAAATCAAGAGAAATAAGAGCTCCAATGGAATTGCACATAGGGCCTGAGACAGTAAAAGAGGTGCTACTCCCTGAATTAGGAACCACAGGAGAAAGAGGCTCTAGAAACTCGCCCCCAGAAGTGGTGTTCTCTTCTTCCCGAGTAACCACATTATTTCCACCAGACTTCTCCGATTGTTTCGGCTCTTCTTCATCACCATCGGCTTCGTCCTCTCCATCAAAAAGATCATCATCATCATCACCATCAGACTCAAGATACACAACACCATCGGCAAGAACAACCCATCTACCAACCGATCTTTGGGCATAGCTTTTTTCGGGACGGATAGATCGCCCTTAGTCTCCTTGCCCTTTCCACTGGGCTTCCCACCTACAAGGGTAGACGAAACATCATAAGTTTTCTGAGGCGACTTCCTCATGAAATGTGATAAAGGCAGCCGATCCTCGAGATCCTCACCATCCCTCGTCGAAGCACCTCCAAAGATTATCGACCCTCGCCTTCGCAAGATGAGCCAATGTCAGAACCATTCAAGGCAACAAATAGGGGCAAGTACATGTACTGCAAAGAAGAATCAATATATTTGTTACCTTCCATGTCTCCTCCTTGACCCCTGCGCCAGAACCCCTATCCCTTTTTCGAAGAACGAGAGACTCATAAGGAACGTTCTGAAACTTGGACTGTAAAAACACAAAAATTAAAACATCGCCCTACCGCCGCCCCGAGCCGATCAAATAAATATAAAGCCGAGAAACACACTTACTCGATCAACATTGACCACCCAGAAGGGATAAGGCTCAGACGGAGAAGGAAAATTGCCACTCAGAAGGGGACCAGAGATAGCCAAAGGAACTCGGTCCCAAGCCGCATCGCTAGTATGACGGGCATGCCTGTTGGAAATTTTACCCTCGGGATCCTCGTCCAATAAAATCTTCTTGACACCCTCAGGAAGAGTCTTATGGCGATGAGGCCTAGCAGCAAAACCAGCGAGGTCACCATTGGTAGCAATTCCGCTCCGATAGTTATCAGCAAAACTGGCAGGAGTATAGTCACCCGCCTGGGAAGGATCGTAAGTAGACCAAGTAGTAGGAGTACACTCGCCTCGACTGCGCCTCTCCCACTCGGACAAAATACGAAAGGTTTTGCTATTCCACTGAGCCAAGGCGCGGGTGTTAAGTGCATATTTTGCACATATTTAGTGTCGAATCCATGCTAGTATTTGCTATATTTTCTTGCAAATTATTGTATATTACGTTTGTTTTTCTTTATTTGTGTTTTGCTAGGTGAATCATCCAAAAGAAGTGAATGTGCACTTAATTGTGCAAAGAAAGAAGTTAGCCGCAAGCGGAGAAGGGCCAAAGATTAAGGGGAGCTCGTTCATATCTAGAAGTGATTGATATCATCGTGAAGAGGACAAAAATACGAAGCCAACGGCGAAAGAATGGAGTTATTCCGACATCATATGAGGAAGCTAGGAGCAAAAGAAGAGTGTTCGCGGAGGGCCTGGTATACTTGAGTTCAGAAACTCACGGATAGTCAAGAGTCCGTGAAAGTATCGGGAGTTAGAAATCCAGCAGAAAATTTCGCTCACGGAGACACTAGTGTCCGTGAAATTACTGTTTCACGGATAGCCTGGTATACTTGAATTACTGAAATTCACGGATAGTCAAGTGTCCGTGAAAGTACGGTGAGCTTGTTTGATGCGTTTTTGGCAAGTCTTGGCGACTTTTTGACCGGGATTTGGCGCACGGGTACTTCTACCTTTGGGACACCTATATAAGAGAACTTCTTAATATTTTTGGGATATATCTCATAATCTTTTATCAAGTTTTGGAGAGGAGAACTCAAGAGAAGAAAAGCTAGGGTTTGGAGCTATTTCCATCACCGTAATTATTTCTTTTCTATTTTATCATATGAAACTCATGGGTTTTGTTAGTACCATGAGTAGCTAAACTTCTTAGTGATTGGGGATGAATTCTAAGTTCTAGACAATGATTTGAGTTATTATATAAATCTATTTTGAAGTTCTTCACATGATTATTGATTGTTTATACTAATTAAAATATTTATGATTAATTGATAGATTGTTTAGGTGGCCAATCGAACTAATTTGTTGATTCAATCAAATGCTAGTATTGAATTAGAGATAAGTAATAGTTGAATAATTCGTACAAAAGTAGTGAACACAAGACCTTGCGGAGGGATTCTGTAGTGATTGTGTGTATAAACAACACTAGAAAGTGGACCTTGAGCTAAGAGTCTAACTACTAGGATCAATCTATAATTCACAAAAGATAAAGCATTCGGACAAATTACACCTTGAGTGAGCTACTACTAGGTGGTTTGAAGAATAGAATGCGGTATTGGAGAGCTTCTTGTACCCAAAGTGATTTAAGGAATTTAGGGGATAGCACTGAGCTAGTTGTTATTCCACGGTTGGTAATAATTTGTGATTAATTGTATTAATGGATGAATATAATAACTTGATGACGGTTTAGTAACGAAGAAGGATTCCATGATCATATTTCTCTCCATTGCTTGCAACTTAATTATTTTCAATTGCTTTGTTATTTACTTTGAATCAAAAACAAACCCCCATTGTGACACTTTTTGACAACTAAATCTCCCTGCTCTTCGTGGGAACGAACTTGACTTCCATTATATTATTTTTAATTGAGTGGAAATAAGATATTAATTTGATTGCACCTACGACACGCATCAGCGGGACAGGCGGATCTTAGAAAGAGCCTCATACCAAAATGAACGGCTAGGATCGTACAAAGGAAAACGCAACCCGGGCTCTAACTGGCCCCTGGTGACAATGGTCGCCTCGGCCGAGTGTGGAAAGTTTAGAACGTCATCCTTCTTCAAAACGCCTTTTTGGCCCGACAAGAGCCTGACGTCATAGCCATGAAGGTCGAACTCATCTTTCAACTGTTGGACGAATTGTTCATCCGACAAGTCTCTGGGCAGTTCTCTTGTCAGCCCTACATGAAAACGAAGAAGGATTATCAGAAAAGATAGAATCCAGAGCACGATAATCATGCTTAGAAGGGCTCTCTATAACAAACAGGAAATCAAGCGGTACACCGTCTTCATCAGAAAACACATAGCTCACGCACCTTTTTTCCGTCATGGAAGGAGTTGAAGACGCCATGAAAGCTAGTGGAGGAAACGGCAGGAGGAGTAAAAATACGACCGGAATCGGAAATTGCAGCGGCAACGGAAACAAAGAAGACCCAGGACAGTGAAGAAAGAAGGAAGGAAACCTGTGGAGAGGATAACTAATGGAAATGAAAAAAAGCAGAGGAGAACGGAGAGAGAGGAGAAAAAATGGCTGAGGAAAATGTAAAAAGAAAATAAGGTTTAAGGGTCGGACTTATAAACCTCGCCTGTGGTAACCGACGAGGAAGGTAAACCGGTTGCAATAATCAAGAAGGTGGGGAACAAAGATAGAGCAAAACCCGGCATGACTGAGGACGTGGGAAGACGAGGCGGTTTCTTCCCCACGTGTCGATCACACGAGTGGAAGAAGGGGCATAAATGTAGGTGCAAATAATCCACAGAGACAGGTGGAACCATCCTGGCCAAGGGCGCACCAAGAAAAGCAAGTACTAGAAGCACTGAATCATCTCATCAGGTCTGGGCGCGAGAAAAGAGGAATAGAGACAGCTCGAGAGGTCGACATAAAGGAGAAAAGTTATGATGTGATGCTCATCGGGTTCGAGGGTAGTTAATGCACTGACAGAGTTGGTGAAGAGATAAGAGAAGCTCGGTCGAAGTGGGACTCGGCCAAGAATCTAAAAGGCGACGTCGACCACCTCCACCAAACGAACGACATCGGGTGATGACACCACTCGGCTAGATGATTCGGCTCGAGCAAAAGGGAAGATCGACCGAAGCGTCAGCAAGTCGTCCGAGAAGAACATCCAGGAAGCTACACCAGGTCCAACACTGTAATATCGATCTATCACCACCTGCAACTATAAATAGAGATCGTGTAGAGAGGTAAAGGCAAGCAATTTTTAAGTAAGTAAGAGGAGTGATAGAGTATTGTTGAGTGTATTTCATCCTTGTAAACTTGTGTGAAGTAATAAGATCATCCTTTCACCCCCGTGGACGTAGGTAATCATGCCGAACCATGTACATCTTGTGTTCTTCTATGTCTCTTGTTGATTTAATTCTTTGCATACGTTTGAAATCCTTTGGATGTAGTAGTAGGGTTTTCTACATCTACAGCGAGCTAGGCGCTCGCCTAGGGGCACGAGTCGCCCAAGGGGCGCCTAGATAATAAAACGTGCTAGGCGCAATAATATGTTAACAATTTTTTTTTTTTGTGCGTCTTAGGCCCTTCGCCTTGCCTCCTAGCTCCTTACACAACATAGCTGGATATAATATAATTAAGGAGACTTGGTAAAATACATGCAGAATTCTGGAGAAGGCTAGTCTGTTTTCCTTGAGTGTCCACTGATCCTCTGCTCCCGATGCATAGTAATCATACACCATTTTTGGTAATATCTCCTTTGCAAGAGCCTCATACTCGGAGACATTTGTTATCTCAACCAGTTTGAGGAAGAAAGAAATCATTAGGAAAGAGCCAGTTTGAGGAAGAAAGAAATGGGAAGAGACAGCAAATTAGGAAAAAAAGAGCAACAAACCGCTTGACTTAGAGGAAGAACAAAGTCGCGTTTGGAAACAATGAAAAGAAAAAAAAAAAGGAAAAACGAGTGGATGGAGAGAGAGGAAAGAGAGAGAGAGAGAGTTAGAGAGAGAAAAAAATTGTTTTAAAAAATATGACATCACGTATTTGGATTCAGAGTTCATCAAACTGACAACTAAAGTTCACTGCTGACAATCGTTTCTCTGATGACCACGTATTTGGATTCAGAGTTCATCAACTGACAACTAAAGTTCACTTTGACATCGCGATCCTACGTCCAACTTAAGTTTTGATCCTTTCTTTTGATTGTTTCTTGTTATCATCCATTATCGAAGAATAATCTATATTATTTTACTTACAAAACCAAATTTTATCATTCAACTTACAATAGCAACTTAATCAGACATGATTTGACTATTGACTAAGATTTCCAGATAGTAAATAAACAAAGGCAGAGGTTGATCCATACTGTACACACACTCAGACAAGCAAAAGCAAACACTCCACTCTTCTATTTTTTTCAAGCAAGCAAACACATCAAACTTCAGAGATTCAAGTATGGTAATACGAGTACTAAATTGACTCCCGCGCTGGTGAATATTAGATAGCACCTGCCAGGATGTCCTTTAGGTCCGTGGAGAAGATGCAGAATCCATTTTGTGCATCTTATACCAGGTACGTATTTCACAAATAGCTCCTTATGCGGTAACAGACATCTCGCAACTATTAAACATAGAGTTCCTTAGGGAGGCGTGGGGTTAGCACAACTCCGACTGGTGTGGCTTTAACCATATTGGCAAAACCGACGGCTTCAGTCATATCAACAGGTGCATTTGAAGGTGTTTTGAACTCGAATCCATGAACCAAACGAGCAATTGTCATGTTCACCATTTGAAGACCCAGAGAAGTTCCAGGGCAAGATCTTCTACCGGATCCGAAAGGTGTGAGTTCAAAGTGCTGACCCTTAACATCGATATCTTTATGGGGACTATCAAGAAATCTCTCAGGGCGGAATTCTGATGGATCTGACCAGACTCGTGGGTCGCGTTGAATCTTCCAAGTGTTCACGACTAATCGGGTTCCTGCAGGAACGTTGTATCCAGCAACAGTGCAGTCCTCTGTTGATTCAAGTAGACGCATAGACACTGGGTATAGACGCATGGCTTCCTTGACTATAGCTCGGATGTAGCCGAGATCCTTGATATCAGATTCGTCCACTTGCCTTTCCTTGCCAACATGGTTGTCCAACTCCTCATGAGCCTTCTTCAGTACTTGTGGATTATTAACTAGTAAAGCAACAGCCCATAGTATAGTAAACATTGTCCAGACGCTACCACCCTGCAATAGATCCTGCAAGAATCACCAAGCCTTAATAAGTACTTGCATACCAAAAACGCATAATATAAAACTGATCGACATACCAGACATGTAGCTTTGTTGATGGTATCTGCGTCAGAATAACCATTTAGCTTTGAATTCTCCTCGAGCACTGACAGCATCAGATCCATCCAGTCCTTTTCGTCTGTTAAGGATGAGCGTGATGATCTCTTCATTTTGTGTTCTTCCAACCATCCACTTAATATACGGTCCAGATCCTCTCCAGCACGCTTCATCTCTCGTTCATGGCCGTCCAAATCCAAGGATCCAAGAAAAGGTATCGAGTCCCCCAGCGTCATCTGACCCATTACTTTGACAAAGCCTCTCAATCCCTCTTGACACTTCTTTGATTCTGGGTCAGTAGCATCACCAAAGCATCTCTTCCCTGCAATCATCCTAGAAGACATGTTAAGAGTTAGATCACCAATCCATTGCTTCATCTCAACCAAAGCTGGAGCTCGTCGAGCTCCTTTGATGTTTCTAACACCCCAGTTTGCATCGTACAGTTCTTTAATGGATGCATCAATCTCAGATTCCCATACTTTTCTTACCAACGCCAGCCTATTATTGGAAAGAAGTTCAGTTTTTAATATTCTACGAATTTCAGTCCAATACGGTCCATCGGAAGAGAACCTTAACATGGCATTATCGTAGCCGATATATTTCCCTGCTGCTTGACGTGGTCGAGAAACAAAGATCTTATCGTTGGTAGTAAAACATTCTTTTGCTGCCTCCCAGCTGCTCACTACTAGTGTAGGGTGTACACCAATTTGAACAGTGAAAACTGGTCCATATTTGTCAGCCATGGCTCCTAAAGCTACGTGTTTTGGGTTTGATCGGTCGATTAGATGGAGATGACCGATGAAAGGCAAAGAACCAGCTGGTTCCGGTGCCTGGTTTTTTGCCTTAAGTGAAGATTTTGTATTTGGTCTCCATACTAGCAAATAGTAGAGAGCAAAAGCAAAGAGACTAACAACCATATTGGTTGTCGAGAACTGGTAACTGAAAAGAGATTTATTAGTAGAGTACTCCATGGTTTAGGGTTGTAATGGAAGTTTTAAGTGTGCTGTGAACTAGGTTCAGTGTACATAAAACTAAGCACCATTACCTCTATTTATAGACCAAGTTTTGCGAGATTAAGTGCATCTTTTGTTAAATAATGCAAGTTGTTGGTTTTTTATTAATTAAGAGATCAATCATGGGGCAGGATTGGAAGAATTATTATGATCGGTCCCGCATTTTAAGAAGGTGTTTAGATACCAGAAGCAGAATTTTATTTTGAAAGTCGGAAGTAAAAATATTTTGTTTCACAAAAAATTAACATCTTTTGTTTCTAGGCTTGGCCTAGAAACGTGTACCCAAATTAATTTCTAGTTTTTTCTGCTTTCAAAAATCAAAAAGCAACTTCGTTTAAAGTGGTATCCACCATCCAAACATATCAAGAAGGTGATTGGATACAAAAGAAGAAATCAATTCCGAAAGTCGGAAGCAAAATAATTTTGCTTCACACAAAGTTAGTTTTTTTTTTTGTTTTCAGAAGTCATTCTGAAATTGTGTATCCAAATTAAATTCTAAATATTTAACTTCTTAGAGTCGAAATGAAACTTCTAAAATGACATCCAAACAGCTAGCTATCGTTGAAATAGCAAATGAGCCTAGTTACGTAGATTTAAATAGCGAGCCCAAACTAGTTATGAGGAAGGATCCATGGACAATCTTGTATGCACACAATCCATATTAGATTGAACCAAATTTTCTTTATACTTCAAATGACAATGAATTTGAACCCAATATTTTGAACATATGTCCTTGTTATTAAACTCAAGATTCCTACCAAAATGAGCATAATCTGAGACATATACCACCACCATCTACCACTTTGAAAATCAAGCGTTGAAAATTAACGGTCGAAATTTTAGTCGTTAAATGGTGAGGTTTGGTATATCATATTATGCTCATTTTTAGTAAAGAATATAGAGTTCAATGAGAGGAACATCTCATCAAAATATTGAGTTCAAATTCACTGTTATTTGGACTATAAAGAAACTTGCACCATGTTTGTTTACTCCTGACTCATCTGAGTCGTCTGGATCTGAGTCATCTGGATCTGAGTGGAATCACCTGTCTCATCTGGATCTGACTCGATATGTTTGCTTTGAGTCAGATCTGACTCATCTGACTCAAAAACGTGAGTCAGTTGTTTTGTCCCGTGAGTCAGGGGTATTTTGTTACCTTACTCAAATGGGTCCGAGTCAGGGGTTATGTCTGAGTCAGGGGTCGAGTCAGATCTGACTCAAAATGCAAAACAAACGATCTGACTGCTGACTCGGCCCGAGTCAGCTGCAAACAAACGAGGTCTTGGTTCAATCTTGTATGGATAGTGTGCATATAAAATTGTCCATGGATCCTCCCTTGCTCCCAACTTATACGTGTTAAGATTATGCTGAAGCAATATGCTAGTGGTTATAGTTATTCAAATGTTTTGCTACCCAACTTACCTTAATTTTATAAATTTGGGGCTTCATCGACAGAAAAACACGATCACAAATTTTACGCAAAGTCATTTCTTGACTTCCTCAAGGTATTATTTACCTGAAATGGAATAATTACGTCTTCCTTCTATCGATCAATCCTTTAAGGGAAGTAACTCTCTTTTTTAATCAAGAGAATAATAAATAGCAATATATACAAGTTAACCGATTCGACTTAGCCCACTTAGCTAGGGATCTAAGTACCCCATACTCATACTCGAGACATAAATTCTTGATAGACCGTCCAATGGACAACACCGAAATCGCATAGACATAGACGGGACTCCCTGTTTTCCCCAAAGGGATGGGACCTATTTTTTATGTGTTTATGTGGTTTTTGCATTGTCCATTTGAACGGTATGTCTACAACTACCGTACTTGAAATAGGAAACATAAACAAGAATAATGTACGCTTCATCATTTTTGTCATCATACCATGTGACGATTCCCTTCGTAATAATTATTTTAGTGACAATAATTCGTGAGTGAAAGGTCTTTGATTTGAATCTTGAATTTAATAAGCTATTTAATAAAATATAAGTACTTACATGGTTATAATCATACTATCTCACATTTTTGGCGATATTCCGTAACGAATTTGAAATGAATATTATGTGGATATGTTTCTCTTACAAAGTTTACATGCCTACTAAAAATGAGCACGTTCCGAAATATCAAATCTCATTTTCTATCGATCTTAATTTCAACTGTTGAAAATCCGTCAATTTTCAACGGCTAATTTTCAACATAGTAGATGGTACTGTTATACATCTCGGAATATAGCCATTGTTTAGTAGAAGCATAAGTCTTTTGTAACAGGAACATATTCCCCAAATATAAGTTTCAAATCCATCGTTGTTAAAGTTTTATTAAGAAAAATATCATTCAAAATGTGAGATAGTATGATTATAAGAGTGTGAAGGGATCCTTTCTCACTTTTATATGCCATAATTAGTTGCGGTAATCAACACTTCATCAGCGGAAGAAGCAGAATTAGTAACTTTGTCATAGGTGGTTAAATGGGTCAAAGGAATGAATACCACAAATCGAGGCATAAAAAGGCACAATCTGTAAACAATAAACTACATTCGAAACAATAATAGCTCAATCAAACCGCAGTTTTTAATTCCTAAAATAGATTTTGACTTTGTCAAAGCTTATGATGTTAATATTTGAACAACTTCGTTGTATCCGTTTCAGACGAAGTTAATCCAACAGATTTAGTCATCGTAAGGACATAACATATGGAGCCAGTGACAAACGAGATTGAATCAGAAGATTACCACTGGATTTTTGTAATAAAATAAAAAATCAGGGGTACTGATCGGGTCTAGTTTCATCGGGTACCTTTGGATCAATAACATAATCGGGGGTTTCGGGTGCTCCAGGCGCCCCCAAATTTATAAATCGCATGCAAATTTCACTTTTTCCTGGGTAATTTTAAAAAATAAGTAAATATCCCTTTAAAATTTGACTTTCAACCCGTACAACTATTTTATTCCACTTACACTTTTAATCTTGCTTTCGACGGTACACTGGACTAACTGTTTCGGTCCTAAATTAGTAAAATGGGAAACAAACCTGTTAAAGATATCAGTACTTGTCGGTATTTTATCCAGACTACAAACTTCCTTTAAATTTGACTGGAAGTAGTAAAAAGAGACAATTTTCCAGGTACTCACGAGTACAACCCATTAGAGTCCGAGAACTTATCGGTTCCAGATGGCTTCAACAGTACTATTCCCTCCGTCCCAATTAGTTGCTTAAATATGGTTTTGCAAAAATATTTTGGAATTGAAATTACTTCTGTATAAACCCTCAATCCCCAAATTACTTTTTAATACACTAGTTTTTAGTTCTTTCTTGATAATTATGAAATTTTACAGAAGATTTTTTGGTATATTTTTGCTTAAAAAAATAAATACTTATTTATGAAATTAAAATGAGACAAAGAGGGAGTAAAGATTACTAATGAGTCGATTCTTAGAAAATGGAGCCCGGTTGATTCTAGCCTAATATGGCTTGATTTTAGCTTATTGGGTAATTTTGACGGCCTTAGAGGTAATAACGGGTTCGTCGTGGCGATAATATATTATATTCTCTCCGTTTCTAGAAAATAGTTGATATCACTTTTTTTCAATTTAATCTATTTTTAGGGAAAGTGTTAGAGCATTGCTCGGTTGAACCCACCAAGCGTTGGTATGTCAAGGTTGGTTGTCATATTTTAGTATCAAAACTCATATGTCGCTTGATTAGATTACTAGAGTCAACTTCGTTAGGTTAGACTAGGAAATCTAGAAATGTTGAGACATACATGTATTAATCTGAAGGCCTGAAAATTCCGAAGATGTATCGACAACGACGACAACATCATACTTCCACTTGAGGCTAGTAATACTTGACTTAACTTGTTTCCCTTTTTTATATCATTAGATTTTAAATCGTTTCTGATTGAAAATATAACATGCAAAGTTATATATGTGAGTATAATAGACTTGATCATCATATTGTGATCAAAGTTTCAAGGAACAATATATCAATAGTGATAAGTGCTTTATATTGGTATATTGAATTACGAAGTATAATGCTTATCTTTTGAACTTCGTAATTGCGGCATTGACATAAACTTTGTAACTCGTTACTAGATTGTGTAGTGAACATATGTTTGATTTCATACCTATAAAACTATGTTTAATGACATAAGTTTAAGGAAGTAGATGTATGAACTTGTTTCGTAGTAGAAAGGAAATCAAAAGGATTATGGTCTTGGTTTTCATTGAAGATCTTAATTATAGACCGATCCTAACGTATATGGAATCAAGGTAGAACCGATCCTAGCTTATGTTGGGAGTAAGGGTAGAATTGATCCCTACCTATATTGAGAGTCAATGTAGAAACGATCCTGACTTGCTTTCGGTATCATGGTAGAACCAGTCTCAATAGGCAAAACCAAATTCTATAAGTCACATACACTTTAGGGTTTGTGTGATTTGGAAATTGGGTTTGCAAAATAGGAAAGTTCAAGATGTCGACATAATGAGTATTTTGAACATGTGCTGAAATCTTATTTCTTAATTGTTCAAAGATATTCCTTGATACTCAAGGTGAGATCCCAAACCGAAATAATAGAGAATATTTTTGAGATTTTCGAAGTTAATATGTTTTGTTCTACCATCAATCAAAAAATATCTTTGGAAATATATATTAGTTAAGTGCTAGCTAATATTGAGTTTTCCATGGAGATTTCGGGTATACGAGACTCTACAACACACCCATTCCTTTGGATATTAGTTGGAATTTATAGAACCGAATGTAGGTGCTTTATTGCATATCTTTTGAATATATTGCTTTTTGCTACAATCCATTCATCTTATAGAAATTCCCATGGTTTCCAAACCACCTTGGTCTATAAATAGTAAATTTTGTTCTTAAAAACTCATCCATGAAACGAGCCTTGCGGCAACATGATCTTCTGCGATTCCCGGGCAAACTTCATCTTTGTTATTTCTAGTGTATCTGACTAATAATATTCTTGTAATACTATCTTGGAGAGGAGAGTAACCTTAGGCGAGATATCTTACGTCCACTAGTTTAAATACTTCTTTGCGGTCAAGAAGCGTATACTAGTACTATTGGTGGGAAACTATAATCATATTGTTATTTTAGTTTTCGATTGTTGATTTGATTGGCTAGTTATCTCTTGATTTGCACATAGTTGGATTATTCTTGAGAACCTTCTCTTCTGAGTCTCCCTCAAACTAGATCAAGAGTATAACATTGACTTGTGATCATCCACTGTTAAAAGACTCCATTCTGTGTGTGATCGATCATAAGTCAGGAATCAAGTTTGTTATTGTGCAGGTACAGAAGACTATTGAAGATTGAAGACAAGAAGATTTTTCTTATTGGTTTTATATCTTCGTGATTTGCTTCGTGCACTGACTTGATCGGCTGGGATCCCACTAGATATGGTTCATCTTTCGATAGACTGATAATTGACTAGTCATATTTAGATCGACAAGCTATCATTTGGTGGTATTCTTCAGTATCTGAATCTGGTAGTTCTGTTTGACTTGATCTAGCTAACTTGTTTAATCCAGATCTTGGAAGATCTAAAACCCGAAAAAGAAGTTTAATCTATTTTAAATAGAAAAACCTTTGTCACACTCAACATCATACATCTCTGATTGATTTCTTGAGATAGAAGAATGGTTAGCAAACATATTAGTCCTTTACTGTTTGGAAGACGATCCAAAGGGTTGAGTGCTTAAAGTCTTCAGAGAGCGTGAATCAACTTAAGATAGTGGACTCTATCTTAGGATTCACGTGTGTTGGCCAGATTGGGTGTAGGCGCAGGGATACTGAGGAAACTAGGTAACTAGGGTAGTTTACTTGGTCTCAACTATACGAAGTTGGTCATGTCATCGGCTTAATCCTGAGAGTATTCAGAACTGGACTAGGTCCCGATGTTTTTCTGCGTTTGCGGTTTCCTCGTTAACAACATCTTGCTGTATGCTTTTACTTTACTTTCCATATTATAATTTGTTTAATTTATAATTAAAGTAATTGCACTACGACGTTAATCCAAAGCACTTGATCATATAGTATATCGGTCTTGTACCGTAACTATGATCAAGTGATTATCTTGTGTTGTATTGTCTCGACTTCTTTGTCCATAGACGATCACATAAGGTATCGTACTTATAGGTTGATATCAAAAAGATTGTGGTGTACTTGTTACCCTCGTCATTTCAGAAAGTGATATTACCTCTTTTCCAGAGAAATAAAAGCAGTAAATTTTTAATAGGTAGTGGTAATTTTTTATATTTTTTCATTGAAGTAAAGTGTTTAGACAACAAAAGTTTTATCCCGATGGATTTTGAAAACAATCCAGTTTGGAATTTGGTTTTGATCTCTCCATCTAACAATTTGATTTAAGTTTACTGAATACTTTGCTAACGAATGAGCCACATCATTGGCCTCTCTAGGTGTACAAGTGCAAACCCAATTATCAAAACTACTACCTAAAATATCTAGGATATCTATAATGATGTTATTCGTAGTCCACTTCACAACATCTCGGTTTCCATTGATAATAGAGATTACATTAGATAATCCTTTGAATGAATCTACACAAAATTGTAGATTTAGTGCATCCATTGAATGAATCTACACTAATTTGTAGTCCGGCAAATGTATCTTCTTCACAAAAAGATAAATACAGGGGCGAATGCACATCGGGACTTCCACTGGCTTAAGCCAGGGGTAGATTAAAAAATTCCGCGTACTTAGTTACTAGTAATAGACCAAGTACAGTGTAAGCCTAGGTAAAATTATTCTCAAGCCAGGGTCGAAAATTTTATGTGCTTCTATTTGCATATACGTATGTAAGCCCAGGTAAAATTATTCTCGAGCCATGGTCGAAATTTATGTGCTTCTTTATTTGCATATATGTATCAAAGAAGAAAGAAAATAATTGTCTTAGTCCGTGGTTCATAATTAAATTTGGGGTTCCCTGGATTGTGTATTTGCATTCATTAGCTAATCTTCCAACACATAATTGTGCTTTATAATTAAATCTTTAGCAAGAAGTGAGAAACTAGAGTCTTATGTGTAGTTAGATGGTATCAAGTAGTGACTGAGGCGCACCAAATAGACAAAAGTGACCTACACATTGAGGAGATTACGTTTTTTGCTAGGTAGTGGTATTGATTGACACCTTGATAACCAAGAAATCAACCAAGTTAGAACTTGGCATTATTATCACGCAGGTCTGAGTAGTTCAATATTGAGAAATCACTTCAATTTACCAGTTAATGCTACTTGAAAAACAACTGGTAGCTAGCGGACTATGATATTGGAGTGACGAGTCTGAAGTATTCTTTTACGCTTCATCAAGAGTAGTTTTTTGTGATTCATTTTTATGACAGAAATTTGCACTTGTTACACTGCACAATTGCTTGTAATCTGAATATGATATAATTGAAATGCAGACACACTTTTTGCGGCAAAATTGAATCCTCCTGCAACTTAGATGCTAAAGCTTTGCCATGAGGGGTGTTATCTTCACAGATGATGGTAGTTTTGAAGGATAATCAGAGGGTGTCCCAAACAGTCTTCACAGTGAAAGTAACAATGGCATAAACTGGAAAAACCGCACACATGGCCTATTCAACCTTGGGGATATATGTATAAATTTACTAATGAATGTGGTCAAATGATTTGTCTTCGAATACATGAGGGTAATGTTTAGTGTTTACGCTTTGTTATTTTTTGTTTCACTCAGAATCGTACGATAAACTTAGTTAATTGTTATTTTTTTCACCTACCTTTTGAAAGATCGACAATCAACATGGTTGGTCCAGACATCATTTGAATTGTTTTGTAACAAATGTAAGAGCTCTTTTATATATCATATCATCTGTATTTTCATATGTTTTATTTGATTTCCTATTTATGCGTTGAACCCGAATAAATTTGTTCCCAAACAATTGTGAATCGGACGAACTCAAACCTACTATATCTACTCTTTCCGTTTCTACTGCAGAATTTTTTTTCACAATAATAAAATTGGTTAAAAATCATCTACTCGCAGTTAAATGGAAAAAGATTTTCTTAGAGATTACATAATATTCTATGCCAAACCAGTCAGGAATTATCGATGTTTTTTTACCTGGCTAAATTGGTGCCTATGCCCATTAATTTGGGCCTACACTACATGACAAATTTTTTTTTATCAAGAGATGAAACTACCAACTTACCCTTCATCAAATACTAATACTACAAATGTGTCCCCATTAAATCCTAATCATAAAATTAAAAATTAAAATCAAAATCATAAAACTCAAATCATAAAATTAAAAACCAAAATCAAAATCAAAATCATAAACCTAAAATCATAAAATTAAAATCAAAATCAAATTTATTTTCATCTCCACTTCAACTGATTCTTCTTCTCAATCTAAACTAGGTTTTAGTAACATGCAATCGCTCAAAAATTGAAAATTTTGAAATCAAACTTTTCCGGGTTTACCAGAACCGGTTAACGTTAATGTACATGTGATCCGATTGCAAATAGAAACAGTTTATGTTCATGCCCACAAAGACCGATTGTCCTGGATATGTTTTGTGGTTCGAGAAATTTGAACTAGGATCGGTCAATGTTAATGTCCACATAGCCCGATTGTCTACCATTTGAATTCGTAACTGCTTAGCCCATAATCGGATTACATTAGCACTTATAAAAACCGATTATTGATGTATAATGCTAGAATCGGATTTTATATGTGTGTCGAGTAACCCGATTGTTGTAAGAAAAAAATCACAATTTTTCTGTATCTTTTTTTTTTTTGTTAGAATCGGATTACATGAGCACTTTTATAAACCGATTCCTATTGTGCAATCTCAATAATCGGTTTTTATTTGTGTATCGTGTAAACCGATTCTGGTTATACCCAAATTGAAAATGAGTATGAGTATGATTTTACACAATTTCAAACCGAGTATGATTTCATACTCAATCTCAAAATGAGTATATGAATTTATACGCGAACTGAAATCGAGTATGAAATCATACTCATTTTCAGATCGAGTATGATTTAAATTATGTTTGATTTTTTTTTCTTTCCCATAATCGGTTTTTTGTGTACATTTGTAAAAAACTATTCTGTTTTTTTATTTTATTTTTTTGTGAATTGAAAAAATCAACCCAGAATCGGTTTATGAGAGCACGAACATATACCGATTCTGGTTTGATTTTTTTCAAAAAAATAAAAAATAAAAACAAAATCACGTTTTGATGAAGAATCAAGATTAGTTAATTTTTAGTTTAATTTGATTAAACATCAATTAATCACCCGATTAACGCTAATTAATCAAGGGGTAAATTAGCCATTTTTTAAAATAATTGGATAAGGGGTGGTTTTTTTACTTTTCAATGACCTTTTTTGTCATATAGCCGTAGGCCCAAATTAATGGGCATAGGCCCCAATTTAGCTAGGTTTTTTTTAAGAGGTAGCTCTTAATTTTTTTTTCCAAAGTCTTAAATCCTGGTTCTGCCACCGGATAGATACTCCTTTTCAAAAGAAAAAATAGCTAATCAGTTGTTGTCATCTAAATCATCTGCAAGCTTCAAATCTAGCATAGATTCTAATTCGTTTGATAAAAATGATTTTGTAAATACGTTGTATTATATTTGCTAGCTTTTATATATGATCTTTTTCATAAAAAAAAAAAAAAAAAAAATCTGCATGCTTCAATAAAAAATCTAAATCATCTGCTAACGACGATAGTAATTTGAAAGAAAGGATCATAGTATACTGGCGTCACAACAATAATGGACACTACAGGACAAGAATGAAGACGTCTTATGGTTCTTCTTTTATCTTTTCTCATTCTCGTCGATCATAAATATGCCGTCATTTCCATATATTAAATGAGCTGTACCTCACTGCCTCTTATAAAAATGACTCGAGACTCGAGTCCACCATATATTATTTTTATTTTGGTGCTAAACGAATTGGCAAATGGTATTGGCTATTTGGCTTGCTAGTCCATCTTATAAAACAATTTACAAGACCTATATTTAGTTATTGGTTTGCTAGTCTATTCTTCTTGATCTTATCCGTCCACAAAATAAATGGTGCTATAGGACAAATAATTCAACCACTAAAAGTATATCAAATATAGAGTGCGACTTTGTGCACCCCTGACTTAACCGGGATGCACATTCTGTACCATCTAATTGGATTGAACCAGACGGAAATAATAGAATTTCGGGTGTTATTTTTCCAAACATTTCTCAGACTTAAAACGAGTTCCAACACATGTTTTTATCTCTCTTCTTCCCGATCTTCTCTTTCATTTTTCTCTAACGAATTGAAACAGGAACCAACAGTTTGATTTAATGGATCTAATGGTGAATCTTGAGTTGGATTAAGCATCCCTTTTCAGAATGAAGAATAAATTAGACTATTCCAATTAAAAAACTAGAGAAAATTTATACAGTAAAATCCATAAATACAAGATACTTACGACCAATAGATTACTGATATTTTTTAGGGATATTTTGACTTTGGGTCACACAAAAGTGACCAGAGTTGTGTTTGGGTCACGGAGAAATTTTAATTAGAGTTTGGGTCACATGACTGCCGTTGACTGCGTTGACAGTTAAAAACGTTAATTAAACACTTAAATGACCAAATAAATATCAAATTTCCATTTATTTACTAACACGGCCATTGTAACTTCTGTTTGACACCGGTGAAAAAGGGCCCCTAGTCAAGGGCTGTGAGCTCTCTCTCTCGTTTCTCCTGCTACTTTAACTTCTCTGTGTTCTCTCTCCCGTTCATCATCGCCTCCATCATCTTCGAATGATTTGGTAGAGAAAATTCAAATTTTAATTATCAAAACCCCCAAAATTCTCAAAACCCAAAATTGTTCTAGGGTTCTCTCTTCTTCAATCAGATCCAAATCATGATTTTTACATGAAGGGAAGACCTAGGAATGGATTAGGGTTTTTCAATTCACGATCTGAAACTTGAAATTGAGGTTTTCGGTTGAAGTATTAGGACCTTAGGAATCAAGGGTTTTGTATACGAAGCTTGTAATGAAGATTGGTAAAGGTTTTGGGTGGTTGTTTCTGCTGATATAAATTGATGATGAATGGATGTGATACGAAGTAATTTTGGAGTCTGTTAATGTTTAGGGAACTTGGGTTTACTGTGAATTCGAAGTTGCAGGAATTATAGAGCTACAAAGGATGTTTCTTCAACTTTCAACAATAGCACCAGTTTTTGCTTAATAAATGTTCGATAAAATGCTTGAACCACAGGTCATGCAATCAGTTCCCTCCCATCTCTTTCTGCTGCTCTGGTCAATCAATTTGTTTCTTGAAATTGAATGGACCTTACAAGTGGTATACCCCTGCCTGTATAATCTTTTTCGCTCTTCTAAGTGGAATATTTGTTGTTCCATATTTTTGGTTCTTTACAAGCTTGGTTTTGGTTCAAATTGTCTATTTCCGTGTAAACCATTGTTATGCTGGAATGTTCTAACAGTAGTGGTACTAGTTCATGTACACTTTTTGTAGTTATACTGATAGACACATTTTTGTGTCTAATTTGATCTCAATACTATATATTGTTGGCACTCGATTTTGTACTTATTATGGTGTTTTTATGTTTGTGTAGGTGTTTTTGGATAAATACACTTGTGTGGAAAAAGTTGCTCAAAAAGTGTTAGTTGGACCCCCGGGAGAAAAGTGATAAAGGCACCCTCATTTTGGATAAGGGCACCCCAGGCACCTCAGATGATAAAGGCGCCCTTGTTTTGGATCGAGGCACTTCATCCTCTCCATTTCAAATTTCAGTTTTGGCGGGAAAATCTTTCTTTCTTTGGCGATTCTTTCTTGGAGTTTTGGACGTGCTAGAGGGAGACTCAATGGCTGAGATTGGTTGGTATGACATGACTGAGCCTAACAGGCTTGGTATGGGTCTTTGTTTCGATTGAATTTGGCTAGAAAACCCGTGTTGAAGTGAAGCAACAAAGAGATTACGGTGTGCTCGGGATTCTGTTGGATGTGTTTTGGAAGGTTGGAGCGAGTCTATTGCATTGTCGTATCTTTCTGGAACGTGTTTCAATCAAACTGGAGTGTGTCAGATGTACAAGAACGCATGAAGAATTAAATCAGGGAAGAAATTCCCGTATCTTGCATGGATATATTCTTGGTTAACTGCCGGATATATGGGAGTTATGAGGGTTTGTTCTCGGGCCAAATGAGTATATAAAGAGTGTTGGGGTCGAGTAGAAAGGGATAGAGAGTTTGGGAGCGTTACAGAGCTTAGAAAAATCGAGTTGCAGAGAACTCTGCTGCTGCTGCTGTGAAGGAATAACACGAAGAACTTTAGACGCACACAGACCGTCGTTTTCGCTACAGTGGTAACGACTCACAGACGTGGGTCGTATCTCACAGGGCAGTCTTAAAGCAACAACAACATTTCATCTTTATTGTTCTTTGTTACAGTGTTTGCAACAATTATAAACGTTGCAAACACCCGATTTTCATCATTTTCTCCATTTCATCATTGTAAGCACACCTTTTTGAGCAATAAAAAATCCTTTGACTGTGTTTTTACCATGCGGAGCTAGAACCCATCACTGGGACGACGGAGGAAACTGTTTTGCACCCATGTGGTAATTCTATTTAATTCCTTTATGACTATTTGCACTATTATAATTGATTTATGAGTTTTCTTGATTATTTGTGAATTCGTTAGATGTCGCATGCTTAGTCTTAGGTACTTTAGATGTGCCATGCTTGTGAGTTACATATAATTCTTTATAAAATCTACCTTGGCAAAGAATTAGAGTCGATGTTTGTTATTTGATGAGCTTTAATTATCCGGAATTAATAGATGAACCGCATGAATGTGAGAATCAATGGAATCCCGAGTCCCAGTAACTCTCTTCATCTTGTGACATAAATTGTATATATTCTTTTTTTTTATTAAATCCTAAAATCAATTTCATCAAGTCCGAGTGAACGACAACTCTACTTACCACTATCTAAAATTTGATCAATTTTTGGCGCCGCCGACGCGGACTTGTGTATAGATTTGTTTTTAGGTTTTATTTTTTTATTATTTTTGTTCCTTTTTACGCGTTTTGGTATTTCTGTTTGCTTTCACATTTGGAGTGGAGCGAAAGAAAAGAGAAAGTACTGAAAAGAAAAGCAAATCCAAAATAGGAAAGAAAAGAGAGATCCGAACGGAGTGAAGAAGAAAATTTTGTATATAGTGTAATTATTATTTTTATTTATTTTTTTTAGAAACTGTAATTAGGTAATTATTTTTGTAATTTTAATTTTTGGACTTTTTAATTTTTGGACTTTATTTTTGGACTATTAGACATTATTAATTTTAAACCCTAAGGAAGGGTTAGTTTAAATAAAAACTGCACAGGGAAGGACGACAGTTACGATACTGTCTCGGCCCTCGGGTTCGCACACGACATAGGAGTCGTGGCCCGAGTCGACCTCAACGGTTCATCCCCCGTCTGGAACGGGAGGTAAGAATTCTAAACACCCGTGAATCCCCTGTCAGCGGGTTTACTGGATGATTTCGTGTGAATATATGTCGAGGAACTGAATCCAGCTGTTTTAATTTCCTAGTAAAGGGCAAGGACTGGCCATACAAGATAAGAGTTCGGATTTCATCACCGTTCTCTTCTTGCCCGCCTTAGGAAAACAAAACCAAACACGAACCTAAGCCTAAAATTTTGACTAGAACGAGACCGATAGGGTAACGAGCTTAATAGGAAAGTCATTCGAAAAATATTGGTTACTCTTTTAAGCATACTTCGAAGTTCATGATGGTTTCTGTGAGTTGAATGCGTGACTGCGCCGCTTGTAATGCGGTGAGGCCTTGGGTATCAAAGCTCCATGCAGCTTCCCTCGCCTCTATTCAACTTACTTAAACTAGGATTGATTCCAGAGGGGTTTGCATAAATTGTAACAAATTCCTTTTCGAAGGATTAGAAGCTGGTCTAGAAACAATCTAAGTGGAGCCATCATGCTTTTTGTTTGCTAGAAATCAGTAGGTTTGTTGTGGTCGAGTCAGCCTTGTTTGTGTTTGTGTAGAATTCCCTTGCGGTTAGGATGTCAAACTGGTATTACAATAGCCATCACAATGAATATGAATATCCAATTGAACAATATGGACATCACTCTTTTTATGACCATAGTGTGAATAGTGGTTGGGAATGCCAAACTTTTGAAGGTTATGGGTCATACCATGGTGAGCCCAATTACTATCCACACACCAACCGGTCGTACGAGCAAAATTTCTCTCTAATAGAGTCAACACGTAAGTTAGCTGAGTCGACACGTAAGTTAGTAGAAATGAATAACTTAGTTATGGACGAAAGCAATACAACGAGTGAAATTTCTTTCCTAGATTCAATAAGGAAGTCATGTGATTCGAGTCACGATACAATAAGGAAGTCATGTGAGTCGAGTCACGATACCATAATGAAGTCATATGAGTCGATTCGAAAGCTTTTGTTAGAGGCCCAGAACGGAACTGCTCGAGATAATCTTAGTGTTTCCAATAGTACCCCTGAAAATGAGGATAGTTATTTACATAATCAAGATGACGAGAATAAAATTGGTAACATTACTTGTCTAGATGAGGTTCAACCATTTTCATATTATTATAATGATGATTATGATGAGGATAGTGTTGATGAAGAATTTGAAATCAGTAGGCATAGTGATCAGGAATTTGTTATTCCAATTGAGCTTAATGATGATAATATTTCTAGTTCAAATCCAAATAATTTTAGTAACTAGTTTCTCACCCGTGCGATGCACGGGTCTGTTTATTGCTTTTGGAATATTTATTGCTCTTTTTAAATAGGGAATATATTACAAAACCAAATTGTGCAAGAAAATAAAATAAACAAAATTTCATAAGTTCTGATCAGAGTTATCTTTATTATAAGCTATTGTTAAACAAAAACAAATTTTAAAGCACAATTCAAAATTCTTGATAGTAATAAAATTTTATTATTTTTTTAGCTATGCAAATAACAAAGAATTGATTGAAAATAGCAAGCAAGGTAAATTTAAACTATTTGGTCGGGATTAAACTTATTTTGGCTGGTTGAATAAAAGCATACCATTCATATCAAATCGAAGATTCACACTCCTTTTGCCTATGGTTTCTTTGTTGTCTTTGTATGTCTCTTCTTCTTTTTTTGTCGATGTGAAGTTCTTCAAGGTAGATATAAGTTTACTTTGCCTTTTCATACTGTTCCGCAAGTCTTCTCTGTTCTTCTTTGTGTGAATTTGTTGTTTTCTGCCATTTTTGTTGTTCTTTTTTATTACCGCGTGTAGGTAGTGATACTCGTACTTATATATTACGAAGCTCTTCTAGCTTTATCGTTTTTTTTTTTTTGGCTAAAGGTCGCTTACACTTGGTTTTTATATACAGAAGATAATTCGGGTTTAATGTTTTTTTTTCTCCATATTTTGTTTCCATATTTAATCTAATTTTTGGTTAAATTCTAAATATATCTTTCGTGTTTATTTAGGGTTTCTAAATAGACATGGTTTATTTAGGGTAAGAAAGATATCGTTTTATACGTGGTTTATTTTACCCTAATCTAGAATATAGCTATTGAAATTAATTTACTACTTGATTTACTATTTAAAATTTACGGCAGTAAAGATCTAAATTCATATGGTAATTATCCCACACCATGTAAAGGATGATGGGAAGATTGATTACCCTACGATCAGTTTGTAAATATTCTGGACAAAACCAATAAATTAAGGGTCAATGCGCTGGGAGGACTTCTGAGATGCGTCATTGTTTGGCAATTCAGTCCATAAATAACAGAGAATATCTTCTATTACACGAAAAACTACTTCACAATAACGTTTCAAGTAAAATAATTTATTCTCATTCGAAAATGGTAGCATAAGAGCAAAACTATAAGAACTATAACATTTACAAAAAGGGAAACCATAACAAAGTTGGAATTGTTTGTGATTTCTAAAAATCCCATTTAAAAAATCTATTCCAAAGAAAAATAAAAGCAAAACTCATTCCTAAGAAAAAATAAAAGCAAATCTCTAATTAAGTATCTAAATCACTTTAACCTTCTATTCATGATTCTCATTCCTATTTTCACAAATGTGTTGATGGACAATAGTTTTGGTATATCCATCTTGTAAATCATTCTTTCCATGCCACCAACGAAGCAAAGTTTTCTTCTATTTGCATTCTACAAAACAACGCCAAATTCTTGAATTGATTTGCAATAGATTTCAAAAAATAAACGCACAAAGTGGAATGAGAAAAACCAAAAAGCTTAAAAATCAACGAAATCAAGATATTTCTAATAGATTACATACCCAGATAGCAAAGAACGGGCAAAAAGAAGCAACACCTTTGGAGACAAAAAAAAAAAAAAAAGAAGCAATCGAATATATTTTTGAATGATACTTGCTAAAAAAATAGTAACAAACATCGATGACAAAAAAATTGCTTTAGAAATAAAAATAAGATGACAAAACCCTAAAAGAATATACAAAAAAAAAAAGTAAAGCGAGGGCGGCACAAAAGAGAAAGAGTACCATGCGAAAATATATTAGGAATCCCATTAGAATGACATTTGCAGCGCCAAGGTTTCAAGGATTCCTGCAAATTACCAGATGGCGGATTAAACAAAAAAAATAACATATTGGAAAAGAAAAAAACAAAAAACCAAGCCGTTATAGGAAGTGAGAAGCGGCATTGAAGATGTTGCTTGGCTTATGCTCTAATAATTTATATAAAGACACTTCCCATAAATAAAAGGATTTTGTTTTGAAATGGATACTAATCAATATCTAAATATATTTGAGATTTTTTTTAATTTTTGGCTAGTTGTTCTTTTTCCCATATATATTGTGTACTTTGGATTACATTTGGCAAGTTCAGACTATAAAAATCAGAGTTTAGCTAATTTTTTTAATATTTTATTTTCATAACTAAATAAGTAAATATTATTTTTGGATGGTTATATCTATTGGTTGAGTATTTATTTTCCAATTTTGAGTATCTTCTAGACGTCCAAAAATTCTATACTTATCAGATTCCATCTTACACAAAAATTGCAACTTCCTAAATTTCATTTTCCCTAATAAAGTTGACGAAACAGCTTTCCTAATTTGGGGGTTGGGAATCCTTTAGCTGTCTGTTTTGCATTTTTTTCCTCTCTGCAAATTTTATTTTCTGGTAATTTTTATACCTAATGATGTTGTATTATTTTTATCTATACAGGATTAAAAGAACCCTCGAAAGAATATTTCTTGACTCATGTGTGACATCCACAAATCAAATATTTTCTTTTAATCATCAATATAAATTTTCTATTTTCTTTTAATACAAACTCAAAGTGTAATTGCAATTAGTACGTTAAAAACTATAAATATTCTAATAAGGTTTCTTTCGCAGCCTGATGGAATCTCTCTCTGCAATGAGAATGGTTCCCTCTTCAAAGGAAGAGGGGCAAGATATTTTTAATAATCTTGCAGATAATCACAAGGAGATTAACATTGTGTAAATTTAATGTGAATCTTTTTCTCATGTCTAGCGTTAATTTGTGGACTTGCATTTTGTTTTTGTATTTGGCCGAGGTGTCTCAAGTTTTTGTTGCTCTTGAGATACCCTGTCCTGCAAGTTAGCCTTTTCTTTTTTTTTGGGGGGGAGGGGATTTAGATGTAACCGCTTGCAGTGGTCTTTTTGTTTTTCAATCTAATTATATGTAAAGAAAAAAAATACAGCTACAATTCTTTTTTTCAAAAGAAAATGATGGATTTTCTTATGAGTGGAAGGGAAGAACAAAAACACCACGCACACTGCCTCCCTTCAAAATTCAATCACGAGTATGCAAATTCGGCACTCTACAAACCCAAATAGATGCCCCTCTACAAACTCAACCAATACTGTAGTTCCATTTGTCATAATTAATTAAATTTCCAACAAACATCGATGATACAAAACATTGAACAAATAACTAATTAAGCATATACCAGGGGAAGGAAAAACACCCCGACTAATCGCCATAGTCGTAGATGATCCGGTTAACATACAAAAACTTAGCAGCAAATGGAATCCAACTTAAATTATACCCTTGGTCCTCCACACGCTGAAAATATCATCAAGAATTGCAAAAAAAAAAAAAAAAAAAAAAAAAGAAAAAGGATGACTTCATATTTTTATTATCGCAAAATTATTAAAACATAACAAAATAATAGATGAGAAGAATATGCATGTATGTACATATTACCAGCCATTATCGCACGAAGATAATGTATATGCTAGATATAATTTTGCAACCATAATAGATGAGTCTTCTTCACTGCTACTTCTATCTTTCTTACATCAATCAAGATCTATTTAGTTACCTGTAATAACATAAAAAGGGAAAATAAACAAACAACAATCATATATACACGATCGATAATAAAATTGATAAAAAAACCTTAATTTCCTGATGATTTAGCAACATGTGAAGAAATAACAACCTAAATAAACAATGTCAAGAGCATAACACGTTTTACACCCAAAACATATATGGTGTTTGGTTTGATATCGCAAAAATATTTGCAAGAATTAATAGGGGTATACCTTGATGTTGCTTCTTTTGGAACAACTGCAACATGTGCATGATCGAGGATACCTACAAAACAAAATGACAAATGTCATAAAAAATCCTAACTCGCAGGAAAAAGAAAAGAAATAACAACAAAATTTTAAAAAGCAATGTGGAAACAAAAGGGTTTGGCTAAAAATGGAGTTTGGGTTTGTTTAATTTCTTTATATAGAGACACCATACCCAAAAATAAAATGATTTTATTTTTGATATAATATTAATTAATATCTAAAATTATCTGGAATTTCCTTTTTATTTTGAACATAATATTAAGCAATATCTGCATTTTTCCCGATTATATCCATCTATTGTAATATTTTTGGCAACTTCGAGCAAAGAAAACCACAAGTTTACCTATTGAAGTATATTTTTTTGCCAATCTCAGTTGAAAGTATCTTTATTAGTGCATTTAATTTAATATTTTTCTGAATAAGCAATATTAAAAAGTATAGTAATAAAATCAGGATATTTTATTAGTGCATTTAATTTAATATTTTTCTGAATAAGCAATATTAAAAAGTATAGTAATAAAATCAGGATATTCGGAAGAAAAAAGATATTATTTCTGCACTTATGTGCAATTTCTTTTTTGTAGTTTTTATACTTCGGATAGCCACTATTTTTTGATACTTGCATGTACTTATTGCAATTTTTGTGTCTAAAAGATACTTGGCATATTCTACATCTCATAATGGAATCTTTTTTTTGGTTTGTATTTACGGAATGAATAAAATTAATGTTAAAATCATTATTATTATCGCATTTTTCTACTAAAGTTTTTGTTTTTCTATTCTAAACTTTTTGTTTGATATCATGTATTGATCATCACGATTTTCTATTAATTATTTTGTATCTTTAATATTCTACAGGACCAACAATTAAATGTTTTAGCAAAGGGGAGGAAAATTCGAAATATTGGTATGTATCCACGACTCTAAACATTTTTATTTTTAATTTGGGCTATTGACTCATATTTGATTCAAGCATGATTTAGCTTCATTGTTGAATTGTTTTTGTAATTTCATTTGGAGTTGTAATTGTAAATTGCAATTAGAATTAGAATTTATTCAATTATTAGTAGTTTGGAACTATAATTAAAATTAGTTTCATTGGAATAAATGTAATTGAACACTGGACATTGAATATTTTTTTTTGTATGATTGATTTAATTTGTGATGAAATCATGATTAATAATGCATATTTTTATGTTATTTTATTTTAATTTGTTTGTCGGACTAAATTAAAATATGATTAATTTGTCAATATATTTTTGGTAATTTTATACGACTTTTTCAAGATTTAGCTGTTTTCGGAAATAGTTTTTTGTTTAATGTGATTATCTATAAAATATATTGTGGATAAAAATATATCTTCTTGAATTTTATTTCCAGATTTTTTTACAATTGCCATAAAAGTAAAAATGGTGGGGCCAGAATCAACCAGAAGCTCCGATTAACCACGTCGCTCGAAAAAACTCTATTTTTATATAGAGAATTATTCACCTATTCAAAAGGATGAGGATTTGACTAGAGATACCCCCGTTTTAGAAGATGTAGTATTTCCTTTTGATTACGAAGCCAATGATGGTTTAGAGGAACGAGTATATTTTGAGTCTAGAAATTTAGAAACAATAGACTTAGAAAAAGAAAATGAACTCGTAGAGATGAGTGAGGATGTACCTGACTTAGAAGAATCATTTGACCATTTTCAGGAATCAGATGACCTTGAAATTAGGGAAGTTGTGACTAGTCTTTTAGAGACACTGAAAAATCTAAGTTTGGGGGTGATTATCATTCTCCATGTGCCTTAACTCTTAGAAAGGTCCCTAACTTGGGACTTGACATTTGTGCCTCAACCATTTTAAAAGATTATCTTCATACACTTTTTCCTGAACCTAGTTGTGTCCATAAAGAAGTTCAATTGTTAAGAACCCATCCTCTGGTTGATGTGGTTAACCCAGGCTATGATACCACGATTGATTTTGTTTTCCCACCAAATATTTTTCAACCAATTGTGGGAACGTATAAGTTTCAGATGTGTCAATTATTAAGTTTTGAGGCTAAACCTAATTACTTTAGGAGATTAGGGTCGACACATTTGCTTAAGAATGACCACTACTGTGGTCAACCGTATGAGTCAAATCTGATTGACTTATAGGATCCCCAGTTATTCAGGTTATTTTTATGTGCTTCTAAGTTCTTAGTTGAGTATTTCCAGACTCTAGAACCTAATCTTCAGGATCCTTCCTTTGAGGAAATCCAGCCGATGAAAACTTTTATCTAGACCCTTTTATAGAGCACGAACCCGAACCACAACTAGATGTAGTTGTCTTAAACAAAAAAATAGATAAGGGTGTGTTGGATATCTTCACGGTCTGTTGCAATCTCCTTTCTTGTGGTTAGAACTTTTTGATCCCGATGACCTGCATTATTAAATTTCCGCTTTATGATTCTTCGAGGTGACTAATCTCTTCCAATGTCCTGGTCAAGACTTTAAACTTAGCACTTCTTGGGAGGTAACCCAATATTCATGCGACACGGTAATATCTTTCCTTATCTCTTTTGCTTCAAATGGTAACAGTTTCTCCTTGTTCATGTTTTTAATTTCATCTTTAGAACATTGAGGACAATGTTAGATTTAAGTTTGGGGGTATGGGAGAAACTTTTTAGTTGCAATAAATAAACTCCAGAGACTAGAAATTTATGCTTATTAAGGTTGGCACTAACTAATCTAAGTGGATGGGAACATCTTGGTTATAGGAGTTGAGGAACCAATCTGATTAGATGGAAACATCTAAAGAGTCTATTCATAAAAGCACAAAGCTCAGGTGTTAGAAAAGAAAACATGGTAGTTTCGCCATATCCTCGTGATGGAAACATCGAAAGAATCCTGATCACTTCTTTTATTTTTCTCTTTACCATTGCTAGGGTGGAATAGAGTGACTGAGATACCAAAAAAAAAAAAAAAAAAAAAGACCAGACCACTAGACCAACCGGAATAAATACAATAAAGTCGACCACTGGTACCCTTGTATATGCCAATTTGAATTGACCTAGAGTTAGGATTATCGACCACGGGTTCCCTTGTATATGCCAGTGTGTTGATATTAGTCCGAGACAGTGTCTCAGTCCATTAGGATAGGTTCACCTTAGTCAACATCATCCACGTTTTTTTTACATCCATCTTCTTAATCTATCCATGTGATTGGTTGACTCCAGGTTTATGATGTCCGTAAACTATCCGAGTAGAGCTCATCACTTTATATGAATTTTAGTATGCTTGAGTGCAAACTCGTGTACATCAATTGGAATTTCGCATCGGGTACTTCCTCCTATAGTCAATGATTGTATGCCAACCAAGGAGATTCTTTAGTGCCTTCCAAGGTTCGCGTAGATAGCTAGGGTGCTGGAGTAAAGGTTTTGTGGGTACACCTCGGTAAACCCTCCTGAGACAACACTCCGCCACTAGGGCCACCTAGGGGTTCAAATGATTTTTATTTTTTAGAATAAATTTGCTCGAGGACTAGCAAATAATAAGTTTGGGGGTATTTGATAGATGTGTCTAATTTGATCTCAATGTTATATATTGTTGGCACTCGATTTGGTACTTATTATGGTGTTTTTATGTTTGTGTAGGTGTTTTTGGATAAATACACTTGTGTGGAAAAAGTTGCTCAAAAAGTGTTAGTTGGACCCCCGGGAGAAAAGTGATAAAGGCACCCTCATTTTGGATAAGGGCACCCCAGGCACCTCAGATGATAAAGGCGCCCCTGTTTTGGATCGGGGCACTTCATCCTCTCCATTTCAAATTTCAGTTTTGGCGGGAAAATCTGTTCTTCACTGGCAGATTTTTTCTTGGAGTTTTGGACGTGCTAGAGGGAGACTCAATGGCTGAGATTGGTTGGTATGACATGACTGATCCTAACAGGCTTGGTATGGGTCTTTGTTTCGATTGAATTTGGCTAGAAAACCCGTGTTGAAGTGAAGCAGCAAAGAGATGACGGTGTGCTCGGGATTCTGTTGGATGTGTTTTGGAAGGTTGGAGCGAGTCTATTGCATTGTCGTATCTTTCTGGAACGTGTTTCAATCAAACTGGAGTGTGTCAGATATACAAGAACGCATGAAGAATTAAATCAGGGAAGAAATTCTCGTATCTTGCATGGATATATTCTTGGTTAACTGCCGGATATATGGGAGTTATGAGGGTTTGTTCTCGGGCCAAATAAGTATATAAAGAGTGCTGGGGTCGAGTAGAAAGGGATAGAGAGTTTGGGAGCGTTACAGAGCTTAGAAAAATCGAGTTGCAGAGAATTCTGCTGCTGCTGCTGTGAAGGAATAACACGAAGAACTTTAGACGCACACAGACCGTCGTTTTCACTACATTGGTAACGACTCACAGCCGTGGGTCGTATCTCACAGAGCAGTCTTAAAGCAACAGCAGCATTTCATCTTTATTGTTCTTTGTAACAGTGTTTGCAACAATTATAAACGTTGCAAACACCCGATTTTCATTATTTTCTCCATTTCATCATTGTAAGCACACTTTTTTGAGCAATAAAAAATCCTTTGACTGTGTTTTTACCATGCGGAAATAAAACCCATCACTGGGACGACGGAGGAAACTGTTTTGCACCCATGTGGTAATTCTATTTAATTCCTTTATGACTATTTGCACTATTATAATTGATTTATGATTTTTCTTGATTATTTGTGAATTCGTTAGATGTCGCATGCTTAGTCTTAGGTACTTTAGATGCGCCATGCTTGTGAGTTACATATAATTTTTTATAAAATCTACCTTGGCAAAGAATTAGAGTCGATGTTTGTTATTTGATGAGCTTTAATTATCCGGAATTAATAGATGAACCACATGAATGTGAGAATCAGTGGAATCCCGAGTCCCAGTAACTCTCTTCATCTTGTGACATAAATTGTATATATTCTTTTTTTTTATTAAATCCTAAAATCAATTTCATCAAGTCCGAGTGAACGACAACTCTACTTACCACTATCTAAAATTTGATCATATACATGAATTGTGTGTGTATATATGTTACCGCTTTTTACGACTAGTACATGGCCTTAATGCGAGAAAGTGATAATTGGTTTCTCTGTTCACTTGGATTTAGTGCTTTTATGTTCATCTTTACCGGAGGAGTACATCTTCGTCGGAGGAAGAGATACAGAGTTGGAGATAGAGGTGAGTGAGATGGGATGACACGTGGTAACGGCAGCTAACGGAGTTAAATATATTGAAATTAATTTTAAAAAATAAATAATTAGATAATTGTCAAAACGGTCAACCACGGTCATGTGACCCAAACTCTAATTAAAATTTCTCCGTGACCCAAACGCAACTCTGGTCACTTTTGTGTGACCCAAAGTCAAAATATCCCTATTTTTTAGTATGCTTTTCAAAAAGCAATCCAATTTATTCTATATTTTGAAATAGATGATGGTTTGCTTTAGTTTGCTTTGATTCAATTCTACAGTACTGGTGTGATTGAATTGGCAAACCCGTTTTCATATCATGCTTCGATTTCCTCGGAAATATTTATATTCCTAGTAACACTAGATTTTCTTATTTGATTCTCACCAATGGACAGCGTGTTCAAAGATGGAAAAAGATTGATACTATTCTTGAAAATCACCTCATTGTTTCAAACTTTTCTCCATCATCGACATATCAAGAATTATTTGATGAACAAGTCCATGATTATCTAGCTAAAAATTAAATTTTAAAAGTTCAAAGAGATAAACCAAAGAGAAGACCTTAATTAGGAAAGAGAATACCTTAATTATTAGGAAAGAGAACCTATATAACCGGGTAATATATTTAAGAAATTAATTTTGAGAATTATATGAGATAATAAAGAAACGTCCGTTTATCATCAGTTTAAGCTTTCAACAAATTCCTCACTCCATTGCAAGGTACATTCTTACACCTTCAATAAATCCATGGACATTCAATAGGCTCATGATGTTGCTGATGCTTGATCCACCTACTGCACTGATGCTGCTAGATGCCTCTTTTGAACTGTTGCACAATTCAGTTTTGCCTCCACCCGTTTGTTGTTTGAACATATTATCAGTTTGTTTGTTGGAAAGGAAAGAGGAGTATAAATGTCTGCAGGTATATGAAGGAAGATGAAATCAAACCGTTGGGAACAGTTTGATTTTCAAGCCACAAAATTGTTGTCACGTGTATAAGTTGCCACATGTGCGAGTTACCACGTGTGATGAGTTAACTACAGTTAAAAAGATTGAGTTAAAAGGGAGGGTATTTTGGAGACAAATAACTGCCTTTTTACCCCAACAGTTATCTCGGACAGAACATGATCATTTTGTAAGCTAATTACTAAAGTATGACCTTTTTGTTAACGAATTACAAAAAAGTAGGACCATTTTGTAATTGGCCCTATATAATAATATCCAATGACTAACACAACACACTTGATTCCAAGATTGTAGATCGGTTTCTTCTAATTCGAAATCATAGAATTATAAGACACATATAAACTATGTTAGTTTATAGAATTCGAAAACTATGTTTATATGTCCATAATAACTAATATGAGAAAAAAAGGCATTATACTCTCAAGCAGAACTACGGGGAATTAAACCAGGTAGTGAATGACTTGGCAAATTATGCAGCGGATGACAGTCAAACATGAAATCTCTCAACAATAATTTATGGTCATCCAATACCATCATTTCTTAATTAATTGTATTAAATGATTTCATATAGGTATCACATACTCACGTGTAGCCGTACTTTAGTTAATTAAATAAATTTCATGCTTCATAAAAAAGGAACTTCCTCCATGAGATAATCACTAGCAGCTGCACCAGATTTTCCATGAGTTCTCGTTTGAGCAAATGATATAAGTAAAACAAATAAAAACTTCAATGCTTTAAGAAAGTGCAATGTTTCCATGAAATTCTTTTTTTGTAGGCTTTGATAGCCTTCCACAACATGATATGCAATTTTGTCCCTTAAATTACTTCTTTTAAGTTTTATACATGTGTCAACGAATATAAAAAGTAATGGCACCAAGAAATAATTTTTGAAAACAAACCAAATGTAAATAAAGTCACACTTTAACCCGAAGCAATTTTTGTGAGGATACTAGAATGGTTGGGATACCAGTAACAGTTTAGGAACAACTCCCATTCCACCATCCTCTCATCCTCTCTATTTCATATATGAAAGTCACTTTGGCTTAGGATAACTGACCTCGAGATATGAAAGTTGAACTCAGATGAGTCAATACCAGATAAATTTTGATGGGTGGTGGGGGCGTGAGGGACAAATGGGGAGCTGTCACTTGTCATTTCGGTTACTAGTTCATAACGAATTAAAGTTCTCATTAGTGAAAGGAAGGGTATTTCGGTGATCCAAGTATTGAAATCCTCTTCTTCTTCTCCAAATAATATCGCATGCTTGCCTCTTACGCCTAGGGATTCATGTTTTAAAAAAATTAGAGAAATGAATCAAAAAATTCATTGATTTCCTCCATTAATCAAATTCATATAAAAACTAGAAAAACCCATGATTTTGATGATCAAATAAGATTGACAGAGTTGGAGAGTTTTTTCAAATCTCTTGGAAATCCTAATTTTAAAAACGTCACCTTTGAATTCATTTTATTCTCATCATCAACAACCAATACTTCCAAGAATTGGAAAAAAAAAACTTATGGTAAGATCTATTTCTGTTAGTTTGTCATGTACTGGTGTTCAATGGCTGCTCTTATCAAATTTGGGATGCCGTATGAAGCAATTTCAGCATTCAACGATTTAATTACGCTAATGATTGTTACTTAAGATTTAAGTTAAGTAGGAAATCAGTGGTGCTGAGAAGCCCACATGTAGGAAATCGTTTTGTTGTCCCTTTCTTTAGGTTTTTGAGTAGTATTTAATGTCGCTTCAGCTTTGTGTTGAGACGTGAAAAATTTAATAGAGGAGAGTACTCGGTCCAGTGTTGATGTAGTCTTGTTTTTAGATTTGAGTAATCACTTTCATATGTGCTTCTTATCTTCAACCATAACATTTGGTATCATCCAGTAGATCTAGGTATTGCATCATGACAAGAGGTTCATCTATTAAAGAGGTTGACAACACAACCAAGGAACTGTCACGCCTGATGACACAACTTACAGAGATTCAGTTGAAATCTGAACAAAAACATGAAACTGATGCTAAGGCTCAACAGCTCTTAATGAATCGTTTGGTACAACTCTCGGAAGATACACTTAAACAACTCCAAAATAAACCATATCCAATTATTCAAACACCACTCCAGTCTACTGGTCAGTCTAGTCATGTTCAAAGCAATAACCAGAGCCAAGGATCAGTCAACAACATTCTCAAACCTGCAAAACTTTATTTTCCCAGATTTGATGGAGAAAACCCTAGAGGCTGGCTGCGCAAATGTGATAGATTTTTTCATATGCACCCTATGGAGGAATCTCAGAAAACAAAGTTTGCTTCCATGTACATGGATGGGAGAGCGAATTCATGGTTCTTTGGTTACTTTTATGGTAAATCTTTTGTCCCTTGGTCTGAGTTCTCTAATCATTAATGTCATCGTTTTGAGGATCTCGCCAATGATAACTATGTTGGGTGTTTTAATAAACTTACACAAATCACTTGTGTGGAAAAGTATTTTCAAACTTTTGAACAACTTAAAGCACTCATAATGGTTAAAAATCCAACACTGGATTAATACTCCCTCCGTTCCACTTTAGATGATGTTTTAGGGTTTTTTTTTTGTTCCAAAATAGATGAAGGTTTAGCTATTTTCTCCACATTCTCACAGATTTACCCCCGCTTTGGAATCACAGCATAACATTCATTATCTTTGTAATCAGTGAGAGATAGTTAATTTAATTTAAAATTTAAATCTATTCTCTATCATCTTGGGATATTCGGTGATCCCAAGTACAATTATATGGGGATTCATAATTTATACTTGAATCTAGAAACTAAAAATTATGATGTTTAAATTTTTAAAAGGGTATTAATATGGGTAGATATGGAAAAAAATTATTCTCTTTGATGTTTCTTAATCTGCGTGAAAAACTCTACAACATCATCTAAATTGGAACGGAGGGAGTAGTATTTTGTCGTGAGTTTCATCGGTGGATTGAAACCTGAGATAAGCAACTCAGTTCGTATGCAAAACCCAACATCACTTTCTCAGGCTTTCTTCTTAACCATATTACAAGAACAAAACCTCACACCACCACCAAAAACCCTCCTCAATAAACAACCAACAACTTCATCATATTTCACTAAAACTTCCACCATTTCAAAACCACCATCTCTTCCCACAACTTCCCCATCTCTAACAACCAATACCACTAAATCCCCTTACATTCCACCTATTAGACGCCTCACTCAAGAACAAATAACACAAAGAAGAGATAAAAATTTGTGTTATAATTGTGATGAAAAATATGTATATGGCCACAAATGTAAGACTCAACAACTCTTTATGGTCTCAATTGAAGAAGGCACTCCACCAAAGCACCACAAAGACTCATCCGCGTAATGAGGCATTAGCATATAAGATTGTAAGAATCGACATGGGGATCTCTCTCCATGCACTCACTGGCCATCATAATGGTGATACCATCAAGATTCCAGGAATGCTCAAAAAACAAGATGTTACAATTTTAGCGGATACTAGTAGCACTCATAGTTTCATTGATGCTTCTTTAGCTAAAAGGTTATTCTGCAACATCCAGCCAACACAAAATATGTTAGTAACAGTGGCTAATGGTGAGAGGATCACAAGTTCAGGGGTTTGTCCAAAATCGCAATGGCAAATGCAAGGACATACTTTTGTAGCCGACTTACATGTCCCGCCCTTAGGTGGTTGTGACATTTTTTGGGTGCCGACCGCTTAGAACCTTGGGGGACATCATGTTCAATCTCTCAAAGTTATCTATGTCTTTCACTCATTTGGGAAGCAGTATCACACTGAAAAGTATTTCTTCATCAAACAACATACACCTGTTCTGGTAGGGAAATTCTTAGCTAGCTCGGCTGGACATACTAAACCCATACCATCACCAATTCAGGCAGTTCTACAACAATTTCCTGATGTGTTTGAAGAGCCTACCCAACTACCACCACCAAGAGCCTTAGACCATCAAATTCCTCTCAAGCCTGGAAAAGAAAATGCGTAAATTGAGGTAATAAAGTAAATACCCTTATAACCCTTCCCCTTAAATAACGTAGACTTTAATTTGTCAGTAACTCTAGGTGTACCGTGGGAATAATTCTCAAATTTACACCGACTCTTGCAAGTGGTAGGGCTCACTCCTACCCATATTAATCCCAATGCTAAAAATGCATTGTGTTGACCGTCAGATTCCTTTTCGAGGTAAGAACTTTGGTGCGTCGTAATTTGTTTCCTTTTCATTGGGTCGGGTGGGTCGGGTTTGATAAAACGAGGTAAGAACTTTGGTGCGTCGTAATTTGTTAGATACCATTAGATGCATTGACAGATGACAGTTCCGCATTTGTCCCTCACACGAGTCACACCCCATCGAATACTGCTTAATCTTGAGAAGAAAATAAACCAAAATCAAATTCATGAAATATTGCCGATGGTGGTGGTTAGACGGTGATGTCTTGGTGGTGATTTGTCAAGACGAATGGAGAAGAGCGACAGAGAGGAGTGAGAATTGACAGGTATTTAGGTTAGAGTCCATACACAAATGTGTTCCAAAGAGACACGGGAGAGGCCTACAAAGAAACAGTACTTGAGAGTTTACGAGTCACACCCCATCGAATACAGTTTCCAGTACACAAAGGCAGCAGGCAAAGCAGTCTCCAGTTTCGTGCTCCTTGGTTGTTGGGGTCTTCAATGGCAGTTCCTTTATCCAATCACTCGCTATCTTTTCCACCTCGTATTTCATCATTCACAAAACCCTCTAAGATCTTTGCATCTCCAACTAAAATCCAACTCAATCAGTGTCTTTGCAAATCCAAGTTAGGGTTTCCAGTCTCTACTACTTCTCCCATCTCACCAGTCAGGCGTTCCTTCATATCCAAATCAAAGGTGCGTTTTTAAATTTTTAAAATCGTTAATTATCTAATTGATGGTGATTGAGATTAAATTCTTATACATTAATTTTTTGGAATAGTCTCAGGAGATAAAGTTTTCTTTGAAAGTTGTACCATTTTAACAACAATTGATTTCCTACTCTGTGAAATGGCAAATGAGAATGGGTATGGGTAAACTTTCTTCAGGATGTTAAAAAGTTTTAATCTTGACCAAATTTTAGTTACATTGTTTTTGAAGCATAAATTTTAGTTACATGATGCTCCTGGTACTGCTAGGGCTTTTGAACCCGTAATTTGACAGTAAGTAAATGTTAGGAACTCAATTACTAATGCACTGAGTGTTAACTTACCATTGGTTTAACAAGTTTCAATATCAATTGATGATAGAATTATGATCAACCAGTTGAAAATATATAATTAGCGCGATGAGGAAGTGTCAGCTTTGTACTGTTGTATTTGATAATTGATCAACTACTGCGTGTGCAAGCGCTAGGGCTTGCACTTATTACTTACCTCACTTTTCTGCTCTTCAGACTTTGTTTTGCTGATTGGAGTAAAAATTGTAATTATTTTATGTGCAGTCAATTGATGGGGAGGAGGGTAATCTTTTGCCTAGTTTGAAGACCCTTATTCCGCTTTACAAGGAGGCCATTCTTGATTTAGATGAACAGACTGTTTCTGATATAGAGGCATTAATATGTATCATTGTAAAAGAGAAGACTGAATTGACTCAAAAAGTTGCAACTCTATCTGAAAATGTTGCTTCTGGGAAGAAAAACTACATCCAGGTGCAAGCAGATTTTGAAAATTTTAGAAAACGGTTTGAGAAGGATCGTGCTAGATTGACATCTAATACTCAGGTAGACTTAATCGAGAGCCTTTTGCCCTTGGTAGACAATTTTGAGAGAGCCAAGCAACAATGCAAACCAGAAACAGAGAAGGAAGAAAAGCTTGTTACCAGCTATCAGGGCATATACAAGCAATTTGTGGAAACCATGAGAAGTTTGAATGTCGCTGTTATTGGAACAGTTGGAAAGCCATTTGATCCCTCTGTAAGTGTAGCCTTTAAAACTTCTTTCAACTCATGTTTGCATAATCTTTAATTGCTCATTTTACCCATTTGCTTGAGACATAAAAATCAGATATTGAGTTGCTCATTTATTTAGTAAACAGATATGCTGAAATTGAAAAATATTCTAAGAGCAATTAGTTCCCATGCCATCTTTTTTTTTAGAGGATAACCAGTGATGTAGAAACTGCAAGAAAGAAGAGAATTAGAATAGAAAGGAGAGGAGAGGAGAGGAATCTTCATTTTTTGCATTAACTTAGAAGTGAGATTCTCCATACATGATATTTTGATTCTGATTCGATATTTGTGCTAATATGCTTATATTCAGATGTCAGTTAATCCCGTCAACATTATCTATTGCGTGCTCTATATGCCCTTGATGAGCTACTTCTTAGTTCTGACTTCTAACCACCTAGGTTTTACTTAAGTATACTGGGTAAAGAATAGTCTGATATTCAATTGATTATTTTTTGTTTTTCTTAGAACAACCCATGCACTTGCATACCTGGATCTAGATGCACAGGTAACAGGTTCACCTGTGTAGGCCAAATGGATAATACTGTTTCAATATTGATTAAAAGTTTGACTAATCTGAACTACTCTGGGGGAATATGACCACCTTGATGAAATTTTCTACACCACACACTGTGGTTCCTACTATATTTTGTTTAGGAAAGTTGGTCACCGTAGAGAAAATGAATATATATTGATACTAGAACCCTTTTTTGTTGAACACCTATGTGAATGTGACAATAGCTGTGTTAAGGAAATCAGAGGTATCTACTAGGTTTCTTAATAGTATACCACTCCCAGTAGCCTCCAGCAACATCGGAATCTACAATCTGTGGGAGTCTATTTCGAAGGCATGTGTTTTATCTTTCATCACCCTTTTCTTTGTCTTGCGTGTGAGGGTAGGCACAGAGGATTCTGTTATGAAAGAAGGATAAACTAGTGGAAGGAATAAATTTGGAAAAGTGGTGTTCACTACATGGTCTTACCATTTTAGAAAACAACTAGAATTCGGAAATAGACTCTTCTAGTGAAAGATAGAATGCCCCAAAGTTGTGAATCCCAAGAATGATATGGAAGAACGATTTGAAAGGGTTTTTATGGAGGAGAAAACTGCACTTTGGTTACTGTTTACATGGCAGAACTATTAAATAAACCAAATTGTCTAACTGACTGTGATTGGTAATTTCTTTTGCATAGTTTTTAATACGATTAGGGTAACATAAAAAATGCTTGAAGATAGTTGTCCACGACAATTTTGGGAATATAAGCCAAGTAGATGCATTATTTTGCAGCAATCTGGTTTGTGGTGTGTCTGGTGTGTGGTGTTTAAGTATGTGAGCGAACCAAGCACATCCTAAAGTTCTAAGACCAGTGACTAAGAATTGATTTCCTACTTTTGCTCATTTTTCTTACCGTTTCGATTTGTGTCATTGCTTCTTTTCTTGCACCCTAAGTCTTTCTTTCCTTTACTCTTTTTTTGAAGCTTCATGAAGCCATTGCACGTGAAGAATCTCAACAATTCAGGGATGGAATTATAATCCAAGAAGTTCGCCGTGGGTTTCTTCTTGGAGATCGAGTTGTACGACCAGCCAAGGTTAAAGTCTCTTCAGGTCCAGGTCGACAAAAACCAGCAACTACCGCTGAGGAATCTAGCCAACCCACTGTAACAGCTGGCTTGGATGAAAGTTTAAACCGGTAACATTTAACCTTTCTACCAGATTAGAACATCACTTCTGTTGTAGTCTCTTTTCATTTATTCTCCAATAGCCTGAATGTCAGTCTTGACAACATGTACCGTATGCAATTAAACCCCCTTTTGCGACAAAACCACCTTCTCCAATCATTAGAAAGTTCTATACCTACATTGTTCTCTGAAGCCAAGGGTTCTCAATGGGATTAAGCTGTTGAATTGAACCATTTCAATGATATCGGAAAGTACATTGTTGAGATTAAATTCTTTAAGAACTAAAAGTTGTCTTGAAATATATATCAAATTTGAATTTTCTTTGGTTTGAGCATTTTGCACAATCTTATAAAAGTGTAACCTAAATAGTAAATACATAGAAGCTGCAAGTCAGAAAATTGCTGCAATGATGGGGATTTTGTTATTTGCTATTTGGACACTGAATAGGGAAAAGGGCATGATTTCACATTTGCGTTTTTACCTCTTTTTTTATATGTTCAACGCAATCTAACCTAACCTTGTTTTATCAAAATGAAGGCACGATTTCACATTTGCACCTTTTGAACACTCGATGAATACCTTAACTGGAACCTACTTTATTTTTATTTTTATCTTACTCTCAAGTATATTCCTTCTGTCATTGTAGAGATTCTGCTGAACACTTTTTTTTTGTTAGGCAGCAGGCCTCTAGGAATAGATATATTTAGATAGTACTGAGATTGTAAAGCTTTTCAGGAGTTGCTAAGTTGAAGAATAGAACTGTGTACACTTGTTATTGTTGTCTTTTCTTCATACGTGATCTTGAATATTGAAGATCAGTTACATTCTCACAGGACTGGGTTAGTAGAAATAAATGTGGCGTAACACACAAATCATGTATAGGATCCCAGGTCAGCACTCAGAACAGCACTGAACTGAGGGAGTGACTAGCCTCTTTCCCAGTCCATATTTTGTGCAATCTGCTGCTGCATGGGCGATTAATCAAATTAGAGGCAGGTGGATGAGCCACAACAACTAGTGCTAGGACTCATTTGACTGGGCCGAATTGATTGCAGCCTGTTAATATAGTTTTGACAGGCGCTCATAAGATTTCCACTACCTTTAGTCCCTCCTAGGGTTTGTTCTAGCTTAGCTGTTCTGGTTAATGTTCTTTTCTTTAATTTTGAGAAAGGAGAACAAATAATAGAATGAAATTGCCAAAATAATTGACATAGGCCAAATCAATCTTTTTAAGACTTATATGAACAGATTTTATGTTTGGGTATGGACCAATTTTGGACCATACTGGATACTCCTCACCACCATTGAATATAAAAATGGTTGGATGCAATGTGTCTGAAGTTAGGTCCCCTCAGACGACTACACAGTGAAGCAACAATCACCTGTCCTATCAAGAAAATTGTGATCTCTAAGTGGTCCTTTCTTCAACTACACCTGATTACTGATTATAACTGTGTACGCCTGTCTGTGCTTTGAATCCATCCGGTAGTTTTTTGTACAATTTTTCGAGTTTATAATGTTGTCTGGAAGTTGAATTTTGTCTGAAATTTATCCCAGCTTTGAGGTTTTTTTTTTTTTTTTACCTGGACTAAACATCGACTCTCTAAGACTATGCTTGACTTAATTTGTTAGTCAAATTATTACTCCTGTTTCAGGAAAAGTATCTTTTACCCAAGTAAAAAGTAATTCTGGCTTGGTTTAATGCAGTAGTACAAAGTATATGTATTCTTAGTTCAGTGGTTGGTTTTTGCCAATGGTGGCAGGCTGGCAGCTTATACGGGGGTGTGGGTTCATTTTTCTTCTTGGCAACACATTATACCATAATTTCAGTCTTTAACCTGTTTATTCATCATAGTTTTGCCCAAAATCTTTGTCAACATCCAATTATTAATATGCCATAACTGCAGTGCATTCAAAGATCAAACTGTCATTACATCAAGCAATACCCTCCCAGAATGGCAAAAAATCCAAAATTCAACCATTAAACTCTGCTCTTAACAGACTGACAGAGGGGAGAAAGACTAATACATAATATATGTACATGTGAAGCTTCACCCACGTTTCATCACCCCAGCGCTTGCTTATTCAGCATGAGCAGTAGAGTAGACAGGCAAACATCTAATGTGACAAGTGAGAAGACAAGAAACAGAGAGATGGATAGGTCCACCTCAACGTCTATATCTTTTTATGGTGCATTCATATGTAGTAGTAGGAAAGTTAAATCTCTATTCACTCCAATCTCAATAATGGTTGGACCAAACTTTATAAAAACAACCACGTGCAGCATTGGTGCAAAGAAAAGAAATATCCATTTTCTTTCTCTACAGTTAATTTAGCTGGACCAAATTGGTTTTTCATTTCATACACGATGATGGTCCCTCTTCTTTGTCACAGTCTTCATCCAACTCTTCTTATTTCTAATCTTAAGTGTACTGCTGCTGCTGCTTTTCTTGCCTTTGTTACTACTATCTTGGCAACCACTTTCCATCATTGTTGACTTCTTAAGCCTTACAAGTTGGAACAGAACTTGCCCAACCCTCTTTCTCCACCTAAGCATTCCTGCTCCACCATCTGAGCCGGTGGTACCACCATGGTGCTCCACAATACTAGTAATTCTATTATCGGAATCCATCTTCTTCTTCTTCTTCTTCTTTTTTTTCATCTTCTCTGTAGTAGTAGTAGTATTGACATTGTGCATTATCTTTTTGGTATTCCATGGTTCAGTTACTGTGGGCGTTGCGGATGAGTGAGGTTTACAATGTTCTGCAGAATCCTTAACCCACGAGGCATTACCGTTGTCTTCAAACTTGATCGATATGAATGAATCTGGCAGGAGTAATTAAACACCAAATTTCAATCTATGTTAGTACTAACAGACTATGTATGAAGGAATGAACTTGTGCAAAGTTGCACGCGGAACTATAATTATTGTACATACCTTCTTGACTACTAGTACTAGTGGAACTATCCTCAGTGTCAGTTGATTTCGCGGCCAATCTCTGTTCACGCCGAGAGGACTCGGAGCGACGAAGGAAGGAGCCCAATGCAGAAACTTTTTGAAGAACATAAATGTGATGAGATTTTCTTGAAGATGTAGATCTTCTCCTGGAACGCTGTTTGTATTTTGATGATGAAGTTGCTAGTAATATGTCAAGTTTTTCTTTTAAGCAGAGGGAACAAACTCCAATTTGAATTTTAGTTGGATGAATGTTGCAGAAATTACTGTAATTTCCTTCTTCATTGCATCCATTCATGATATGCAGCAGATACACACTTTAAGAATGTGAAGTGGAAATGAAGAATGCTCATGGATTTTAAAGAAATGGAATTTGTCATTTTAAAGAGCAGAGGCACATGGGGTGTTGTCTACGTTCTCTTCCTGTCCCTGGATCAATCGATCTCTTTGCACGACATTGTGTCGGGCTAATGGGGTTTGGTTTGGGCCTAAAAGTAAGGCCTATATATCCAGTACAAGTGTGTTCACACGTGCGTTTGCAAAGTCGGCCAAAATTAGGAGTCTAATCGAATAGGTGCTTATGACATGGAAATGACTACAATGATAAAGAATACCCGAGCTGCAGATAATTTGCCATTTTGCTCTCTTGAACAAAATTAAGGGTCAGTGACTTCTTTTAATTTCTTTCTTCAGATCAGCATGCACATCTGCAGTTGAATGAAACATTTAGGCAACTGATAAAATCGTACCAGCGGCTCTTTGGTCAAATAGGTCCAATGGATTTGAAACTGGCGGCTAAGCCATAACTATACATATGTTTCTTTTACATTTTTACATTGAACAGATGAATTGGGAAAGTAAACAAGGCGTCAAGGAAGATTTTCGGAAACCTCAGTGTTGCATATGGCACAAACCTGCGAGACATGATTTGAAAATTAACCGATGAGAAGATAAAAAAGAAGTTTGAACCAACTTATAAGGGTAGCTGGGTTTATATATAAGTGCAGTTTGCTCCCTTGTATAGTGATGAAGTGTTTAGCTCACCATGTCACACCAAACTAAATAAAGCATAAAAGAGAAAAATGAGCAGTTCATTACCTTTTTGATTTGAAGCCATGTGGTTATACATTCCGAATGGTACGTGTGGTCACATGGAAGCGTCATTACTTGCTCTTCTTCTTCATACTCAGTTTGGCAGATTACACACCTACCAGGTCCATGTTTATAGTTAGAAAAAAATAAAGAACATTTCAAACAAGCAGTTAAACTAATACATATATTTTCCATTGTTGTGTTTGATTCTCATTATCCAGAACAGAAACAGTCAATTACAAATGTTGTGCTGAATAAGTACGACGCTGGTAAATGGAAATACAGTCGAATTTTAGTACGGCTGCAAACTTGACTTACTGATCAACCACATATTTGCCCTCCAGTTGTGATTTATATGCATAAGGAGTTATGCAAGATTTGATTTTGTCTGTCGATAGCCCTTTGTTCTCAGTTCCAACGAATTCTCCCAACGCAATCAAATCCTACACGCCAAAAAGGAATAACAGATAAAAAAAAATTAGCCATTCATTTATGCTGATTCAAAACTGTTAACTATTTTTTTTTGAAATTTATGTGTACATATAGAACCCAGCCTCATACGATATAATATTTCGCCAACAGTTATACCATGATTCAAATGTGAAAATATTGAAGACATTGTTTTAACCACATTTTACCTCATAGGATAATTCATCTGGATCGATATCGTCCTCTTCCATGTCCTAAAACATATGGCGAAGGCATTATAGTAAAGCACATATATGAAAAAAAGGGAAAAACAGAACGTAGGTTGAGTGCAACGGAAGTTCCCTTCAAATTAACAGATTCTGGTACTGATATGGCTAAATGTTAGAATACCTCATCATCGTTGCTCGCTTCTTCGTTGAGATCCAATAGTTCGGCTGTGGAATAAAAACTCAAACCAGTCAGAAATCCGAAATCCAAAGTCAGAAATCATCCACATTAAATAATAAGTGAAAAGAGGCTTTTAACGACCCTCCAGGCCTTTCTATAAAGTATTATCACCTTCATCAATTTCATTCATTTCATTAGACACGTAGTCATCAGTCTCAGAATCACCTTCGAAGTCCTCGTCGCTATCATTTGACTCACTTTCACTCGCCAAAAATGGTCTCAATGGTGTTTCCTAACATAAAAAATCTCATTTATTATCCTTCCAAGTAAAATGAAAAAGCAACAACCAAAACAACATTACTTGTAGAACTAGCTAATGATTCACACATATGTTTCAGCAGTGGACATGGGATAATTATCTTAACGTTTTGCAACAAAATTTTAGATATCCTTAATGTGCTTTGTTCAATCAATAATATTATAGATTTTGAAGATAAACATGATACCAGACGAAATAACCATAAAAAACGGATGGTAATCTATCTGTACATTGAAAAAAGAAAAAAGAGATAACGCGCAGAGAACCTGTTCCTGCAATGCCAAAGCAAAAGCGTAATCTGAGTCGATCCAGTTGAGTTGAACATAGGGTATACTGTTCCTGTACGTATCATTCTGTTTGTTCTCTTCGTTATCCATGGAAGATAACTAAGTTCTTTTGATGGTGAAGAGAACCTAAGAAGAGAAACCTAATGAGAATATTTGGAGGTAGATAATCAACTAAAAGAAGAGAACCAGTAATGACTATGAGAGATACCCCTTGATCAAAGAAAAGGACCTTTTCCAAGTTTCTTCCTTCCTAAAAATACCAAATTTAGCATAAAGCACAAGGTATTTTCTCTCTTAGAGATATAATAGAAGGTAGCTTGGTTTACACTCCTTGTCTCCAAATCATAGGGAAATAACAGAAGAGGTGGCTTGGTTTACACTCCTTGTCTCCAATTCATTCTATTCAACCACAAATAGCAGATGTGTGTACAACACAATTAAAATTGAAAAGTTCTCTTTAAAAAAAGCGAAGGTTAAAGAGGCTAAAAAAAAAATTGATTTCCTAAAGGAATTATCTTCTCATACACACAAACATACAAAAGATTAAATACCAAACCCATTAGTTAAGAGCAGTCTAAATTTTTACTAATTATCTGAAAAACTCAGGCCACATAAGCATTGAACTGCCACTGCCCAAACTACGTATTAAACCTATCTTTGTCACTCTCTTCAGACTAGTATAGGACGTCAAGGAGTAAAGAGTCTCCAAATTACATTTGACAAATCATGTGCTTTGGGTTCAATAAAATCAAATCTACATGTAGTAATTGATAAAGATTGAATTATAAGGAAATGGTGTATTTTCAAATACTTCTAGATCCTAGGTCTAAATTATTGGGAAAAGATTCCGTATGCATCATTTTTCACAATCACAGATTATTAGGTTTTATCTTGAAACATAGCAAGCATTGGGAATTTTACACACGCAGCATATTAACTATCTAAAGTGAAGATGGAAGAGGATCAGAGCAATGAAATCGAAAACAAGAAAGAAATTCACCACAAGCACAACAAAATTTTAACTATAAAATGACAAAGTAGGAAACAACAGTTTAAAGCATCAGGGACATTTACGAGAGAGACAGAGAAGAGGAAAGGGCGAAGGAGGGAAAACATTAAAGCAAGCACTACAAGCCTACACCACAGTCCACAGCACAGCACAGCAGAAGACTCAGCATGCCGAAAACTATAACAACCAAGAAAAGAAAAAAAAAACACCAGAACCTTCTATTGGCTTAGAAAACCTTCAGAAAATCCAAAAACTCGACTAGATACTGTAAACATAGTCCGACAAAAACAGCTAAAGAGAGCTATGTGCAATGTAGATCAATCTCACTTGCATAGTCGTGTTGTTATAGTCCTATCGTATTGTTATAGTCCTATAGCATTTGTGTTTAGTCACACATTTCATAGTTAATGTGACATAAAAGAGAAAAGTTTATTAAAGAATTATACTGATACCTAAAGAACAAAATTCAAATGAATTGACCATAAAACATATTACTTATCAAAAGGAAAAAAGAAAAGAATTTAGAACAAGTACCTCTACCAAAACTTTTCTCCGATTCTTGTGCTGCCCTTTGCCAATATTAAGATGCAATTCGAACAGTTTTACCCTGTCCCAAAGATTCAGATACGAAAACCATGTATATAGAACAGCATAAATGAACACGCCGAACAGTGTAAATGATATGCACCGAATATAGATTCCAGACCAACCACAGCTTAAAAACCGAGCTTAGAGGTCTATACGTACTGAATTCATAGAAAGTAACTCGGTTCGCTTTAACCAAATTCTTGGTTGAAACTTAACTGAAATTAAGGTTTTAGGGAGCAATGGCATTCACGATGCTATTGCATTTTCAGTCTAAAATACTGAATCTCATTTGATATACACCAAGACGCTCTAAATATTTTATATTCACTGGGGGTGTGGAAATATGAAAGAATGAATTTCATAATGCAGTCACTGGAAACATAACGAACAAGACAGGAGAGTGAAAATAAACGGCAAATAGACAGATAAGACATGAATATTTCATCAAGAGTATTTGTAACTAAAGTACAATCCAAAATCTAGACATGACCACATTGTGAATCGAAGCCTAAACTAACCACATAGCAATTACACTTAAAAAATAACGGTCTCCTTCCTATTGGAGATCAAATACAAGAATCAGAATCTATATACAAGAAGAAACAAAACCTCCCATTACCAAGTTGCCTATCATGAAAAGATGTAAACTAATACTGAGAAGTGGTTCGAATGCATTGATTAGTCCACCTTATTCTGCACCCATGCTGCAACAAACACAAGGTCTTTCTCACACCTTTCAAGAGATAAACAACCATGTCCATCTCCCTCCATCCACAAGTTGTCTTCTGCAAACAACAGCAAAATAACTTATTGCAAGGGGATAAAAATACTGAAGGAAGTTATTGGCAGAATAAATTTGGAGAGAATAAAGAGAACTAAAATCAGCATCTAGAGATTTCAATGCCTGGTCGAGCCATTCTGAACAGATTTTTCAATGTTCTATAGTTCCGCTCAAGTGAGAGAGAGCATTTCAACAACAAACTTTTTCATATGTTTCATGTTCATGCAATCACCCAAAACACTTTTATAACTGTTTTCAAGAAAAGACACCAATATCAGAGAGATTTTGGACTAATCGTTAAGTTATGGTGGTGATCCAAATGAATGGCCTAAATACTAGTATACCACTACTACTAACTTATTGCTTATGACCGATCCGGAACCAGAAAATAACCCCAAATCAAATTGGTTTACATGTTTTGCTTTGATATATAAGTGGTCATCTGAATCTAGACCATATCAGTTTCACTGGATTGCACTGTTAACTTCATTTTAGTGCAGGCTCAGCCAAAAAGAGAATTTCATCAGATAGCAGTATGCAATGTGTCTGTAGCTTCTATGCATTATGTCATTTGAAATCAAACCATATTAGCTCATTTTGGCGTAACTTGCTGCTAACGTCATTATACTTCAGCTTGTTCTTTTCTAAGTTAAAATTGAACTTACCACCAACAAGTTCTCAACTTCAATTGTTACTCAAATACATCTCATCTCTCTTTGCTCCATTCTAATATTTTCCACGGCAAAACGAGGTAAACCCACTCTAAGCTATTGAAGTTTATTAACAACACTAATTAGTAATTGCATACAAAATGAGGCACCTTTCTCACTCATGAAGAGAAAAGGCAAGGTACTTTGTAAGTTACGTAGAGAAAACTTTCCTTTACCGGCTGACAGAATCAAACAAATTCCGTTTATCTGAAATCTAACAATGTGTAGGAGAGATCAAATCCTTCGGGTTTATCAATTTCTAGTCTAACCAATTCACGCATTTACACATGAAAAAGACTAAGGAATCATATCTACTCAAACGCCTCTCTAATTCCACAAAGTCAATAGTAATTCAGAATTTATAAAACCTAATAAAACATCTATATAGCTGGTTGTGAGTAATTTGAAAAATGCAGGACAAATATAATACCAGTTTGGAGCCAAATTAGGAGCTCCCTTGCTTTTGTAGAACCGAGAGAGACGACCAGTTATTGGTTTCTTTGATGGCTTCTTCCGTAAATTCTTGAGTATTTCTTGCACCACTGGAATATGAATTAGAACCAATTTCCAAGCTAAAAACCAACCTAAAAATTCAAAAACATATAATTTTGTACCGAATTAGCACCAAAACAAGTTATCAACAGAAATTATCAAAAACCCACGAAGTTTAAAAAGCTAACATATAAGAAAACCCAATCGAGCAGAGAGATAATGATGAAAGGGCAAAGATAGAGAGGGGGAAAAGGCTTACAAATCAGAATCAAAGAAAACACGAAGAAGATTGCGAGTAAGGGACGGAGAAGAAGTAGAATCACGTAATTCAATGGCGAGAGAGAAGAAGAAGACAGATGAGAAGGATCCATGTTCCTCTTTGGGAATTCCCCCTGGACTGCGGATCTTTCCGAGACACTTTGGACTAAAGGGCGTGTTTGAGAGAAGACCATCCCATGGTAATGCGTCCAGCTTATGTGGCAAGACGATTCTGGACAGGAAATGAACCGTTTAGTTGAGTCACAACTCGGGATTGCATTACAAAAGTACTCCGGACTTTTTCGAGAATCGAGACCATTTCCCCAATACGTTTTTGTTTGGTAAGATCGTCACTTTGCCACTTTTTTTTTTTTTTTTTTGAAAAGGAGAATTTTATTTAAAGGCTCCAAAGTGGCATTCCCAGTCTTTACAATCGGGTGAATAAAACATTAGCATAACTAATTCCCAATTATAAGCATTAATTTCTGACTGTCTTGTTCAATTAGACCTTATCTCCTTGATAGCATGGATGTTCTGACGAATTTTGGTTCCTGTTTTGATCCCTTTTACCTACATAGTTTCGTTAAAATCCTGGTTATTTTTCGTTCCTGTATCGAATCCACACGGTTGGCGTAGAACACAAACTGATTCTGACTAGCCAAATAGTTGTTGATGGAGTGATGGAGGTAGATCCGGAGTGTGAAGGTTATAAAACCTTCTTCAATGACTATCCACAAGAATAGCCTAAATTTTGGAGGATACTTGTAGTCTGAACAATGAAGTGATCCATTGGTGTTGTTGATGATGATTATGTAGCCGAGGGGTTGGCGGATTGGTAGATGTTGCTGCTGTGGTATGGTGTATGGCTCTTGTCCCCACCTTCTATGAGCACCTTTTGTTGTTGTTGACGTGAAATTTGCATAAATGAATCATGTTGTTTATGATTCGTTGAACCTAAGCTATCCTTAGTAATACTAATAAACTTAATTAAAATCCTAGAAAAACAAAATACAAAAATAAATACTTGTCGACGATTACGGTAATTCTCAGACTGGTTGGCAAAGTTGCGACTAATATCTTTGTTCCTTGATTTCAGCTGCGTATGCGGGGATGAAAGTTGTGGTTGATGGTGGAGATCACACGAAGTGATCTTGTTGTTGTATTGTCTCAATCTCGTATCCATAGAAGATCACACGAAGTGTGAACCGAATTTGTTGTATTGTCTTGACTCTGTCCATAGACGATCACATTCAGTAGAGGACTTATAGGTTGATAAATAAAATATTATGGTGTATTCTGGTACCCTCGTCTTTTCAGATTTTTTTATTCATTTTATCCCTTGCACGTTATTGATATTATTTGTAGGAATACCAAATTCCATTTAAACTTTTTTGAGGTGGATTATTATCGTTCTCAATAATTACAACTACGGGTGGTTTCCAATCATGTTTGTATATCTAAGAACCATCGTAAAGGATTTCTCAAGGTCATTCGAAAATTCAACATGAACATGCAGGTATAACCAATAACGTAGACGTATAGTATTAGTGTCAAATTATAGTCTTAAAACACATTCCTCTTTGAAAGCTTCCAATTGTGGAAAGAGCTTCTCGAATCTTTTCTTGATGAGTTTCAAAAATCTTCCATTATGATTTCCGTCTAGTGTCACAAAAAAAATACGCACACGGAAAAAGAATCAGAGGCTTCATCTATGTAAATGTTTACATCTTCGACCACTGAAAAAATAAATCAATTATGTTAGATAGTGTTATTCAAAACTATTTCTAATGAAACAAATTATTAAAAGACTTACTCTTGTAGCACCCGGTATAGTAGGATTGGCTTCGTTTACGGCTTTCATTTCCTTTTTGAAAGCTTCGCATTCTTCGAAGAGTTTCTCGAATCTTTTCTTAACAATTGTCAAAGTTCTTTCGTTACGATTTCCGTTTAGTGCCACAAAAACGATGAATATACGGTTCCAAAAAGATAGGGAGGTTTGATCTATGTTGTTGTCTAGATATTCATCATGTTGTCTGACCGTGACCCATACTCTGACAATAGCATAATCTTAAAAATAAGGGTAGGGAGTCATCGTGGTGTTTTTTTATTATTTTTTCGGATGAGAAATAGATGAGAATGAATTTGAAAGCTTAAAACTAGAATTTATATGAGCTTGAAACTAGAATCTAGATGAGGAAGCGATGATAAAAGGGTCTCATGTTATAGAGTTTAATGACCTAACGACTATTTTTTTTGAAAAAACTAGCCGTTAGAAAGTCAACCTTATTGGGCCAAGTAAAAAAAAAATCAGTTGAGAGTCATAACCTTTGAAACGGATGGGCCGGTATCCCAGCCGGTTGTATCCTTCACAGCTGATTAAGAGCCGTGAAAGAGATACAGGCGACTCTGGATGATGGTTCGGCTAGGAGTTCATTGCAACCCAGCCATGATCGGGTTTTATGGCCAGGAGTTCTTAGATAGCCAACCGTAACTGACTATTTCAGGATAGGTTTCATCATTTTCTTCAAAGATTTTCAAAAAAATTCATAAAAAATCCTCCTTTTCCTTTTTTAAATCAAGAAAAAATGGAAATTAAAATTTTGGTTTTCCAAAGATTAATCATTTGATTAATCCTGATCGCTTCACTAATCATAATTAGGTTTGTTAAACATCATAATTAGCACTAATTCAATTGAAGGTATATTAGGCATTAAAGAAAACAATAGGACAGGGCTTACTGCATTTATTATTTCATGATCCAGCACGACCACCAAAACCCAGTCGGGTGCAGCCCCAACAATAGGATTCTTAAATTTGACTGGTTGCCTTTTCTGGAAGGGATGGAGAGTCCGCGATCTATTTGTTAGAGCAGCTGCAATGGTGCAACTAAAACGAAAGACCAAAAACCAAAAAATAGTCAAAATTTTGGGTTTAGTCCATGGTGGTACACTACGGTAATCGAGTAAAATTTGGTCAAGCACACATTATACCCCCGCCCCATTCAAACTCACATTAAATGTTCGCCTCTCATCAGGCTCACATTATATCTTCGCCCCATTTTATACTTGCCTCTCATCAGGCTCACATTATACCTTCGCCCCACTAATCAGGCTCACATTATACCTTCGCCCCACCATCATACGGATTTTATACTTACGCCCCGCTATAAACGGACATTATACCTGCGCTCGGTATCAGGCACACTTTCAATGTCCACTCGACTATATTTGGTTTTGGTTTTGGTCCCAGACCAAATATACTCTGAGATTTGGTTTTAGTCCGGGTTTTGCTCTTTAGTCCGATCGACTGTGTCTGCTTTGTGGACCATATTTATAGTTTTACTCGCCCACGGTGGTTGCTCTTAAAGAGGCTGACAACAGGCTCTACATTACAACATTAAAAAATATTAATATCAAAACGCGAGTGTTAAATACTGTATATGAGTAGGTAGCCTTAAGGAATTTTTCCAAGCGAACAAATTAAAGTATGTGTTTTAGGAATGATTCAAATATATGTGACATTTTCATCACATTAAAATAACAGATAATGAGCAGTCCGAATATGTCACTGTAAAATAAGTATTAGCCATATGTGCCTTCTTCCATACAATGTCAAGGTACTGTTCTAGTGGAGTAATTTTTTTAAAATCGGGAGGAAAAGTTCAAAACATCAAATGACTTTTCTACCAAAAAAAAAAAAAAGAAAATAGCTTTAGCAGTTGGATGTTTATCGATTTTGATGGGTGATCTATGCAAATGTCAATGGAGTGTGTATGATAGCAAAAAAATCATTTTTGTGCTTAAACGTACGTGTTCAGGGCCGGCCTTAGCCCAAAGTTGGCGAAGGACAGCAAAAATGATTTGCCAGTCACTGGCGGTATTATTTGTTTGGCTAGTCTGTTGGATTTTCTTTAAGATCAAAGTATGGCTCCTCTCTTGAAGAAATTTCTTATGGGACTAATACTTTGGAACATCCGATTCTCAGGGCCAGCCCCTGAACGCGTCGGTTCTAACTTGTAATGTTTACCTTGTCCCCCTTTAACCCACTATATATTAATAATATATTCACATTACAAGAATATAAATTAGAATAAAGAAGAGGAGAATTAGTCCAGTATAATGATGTTTAGAATGTTATCAATGAGAAGAAATAGCAAAAATTCATCATTCAGACTAATTTCACTTCGCTTCTGCTCTATAAATAAGCACTAGAATTCAGTTCAGTTCGATTCATAGTAAAAATGAACAAAAATGTCTTGGTAGTAGGGCTAGTTTTGCTACTCAGCTTCGAAGCCTGTTATGGTCAATTGCAAGTAGGATTTTACAACGGACGATGTGGAAATCAAGATGTTGAATCTATTGTAAACAGTGTTGTGACGGAACGATTCACTAGCGACCCTTCGATTGTCGCTGCACTTCTTCGCATGCAATTCCATGACTGCTTTGTTAATGTACGTGTTTAATTTATCTCAGTGATCCTAGTACGTAGCTACTGCTTTCTTCTTTCAAATAATTAGTTGTAGGATCCTTTTGCGTTTTTCATATATTTACTTATGTAACTCATAAATAATCAAGCTACTGTTTATGTTGGTTTTAAGGGATGTGATGCATCATTGCTTCTCGATGGCGTTTCAAGCGAAAAAACTGCAGGCGCGAACCAAAATGTAAGAGGTTTTGACGTAATCGATGCTGCAAAGACTGCAGTTGAACAAGTTTGTCGAGGAATCGTCTCTTGTTCGGATATTGTTATCATGGCCACTAGGGATGCCGTTGCCTTGGTAAATAATTTGACTAAATTACACTGTCTCCACAAGCTACTGCATTTTTCATTCTTCAAACAAATAGCTCATGTCATGTCAATCTTTTGTTAAAAGAGCGGAGGACTAGGTGCACGATATGAAGTAGAAACAGGAAGGAGAGATGGTTTTGTCTCCCAAGCTAGTGATGTCAATCTTCCAGGTCCTGAAATTTCAGTCTCCGGCGCTACTGATTTGTTTAATAGGAAGGGACTTGCTGGCGTTGACATGCTGGTACTACTTGGTAAGGATAGTTACAAGATTCACACTTTGTTTGTTTTTCCCACTCGCATGAATCTGACTGAAATCACCAGACTCATCCGGATCTGACTCAATATATTTGTGTTTTGAGTCAGATGTGATTTATCTCACTCAAAAATATGATTCAATGGTTTGTTTCCATGAATCGGGGATACTTTATTACCTAACTCAAACGGATCCGAGTCAGGAGTTAGGTTTGACTCAGATCGCGAGTCTGATCTGACAAAAAAAAAAAACGGTATCACACCTGACTCGGGTCGAGTCAGATTCAGACCTGGAGTCAGTAGAAAACAAACATGGTCTCAATCTCAAAACCATTTACCTGATAATTGATTTATTTTTTTTTCATTGTGTTTTTTAGGTGGCCACACAGTAGGAACTGCTCACTGTAATTTTTTCCATGACCGTCTTTGGAATTTTCAGAACACCGGGTTTTCAGATCCATCAATGGACCCTGCTCTAGTCGCGACTCTGCAGTTTCGGTGTCCACAGTTTACAAATGACCCAAGCATTGTAGTCGACTTGGACCAAAACCCTTCAAGTTCCAACATTGTGGATAATTCATTTTACCAGCAGATAAGTTTTAGCAGAGGTATCCTAGAAATTGATCAAAAACTTGCATTGGATCCATCTACAACAGACGCTGTCACCATACTGGCTAATGATGGAGACAGATTTCTTAATCTTTTTGGTACATCCATGGTCAAGTTGGGTGCCGTAGGCGTACTCACTGGTACTGCTGGAGAGATTCGATTGAGATGTAACTCTGTTAATTGATCTACCCAGTTGTTTTCCGTTTGTTAATTAAACACATACAGTACTTCTGAGAAGTGCGGAAGATGTGTGTAAATGTAAATTGTCTTATAATAACAAAACACAACTAGATTTTGTGCCCGTGCTACGCACCGGGCGGACCCGAAAACCGCTTTGCCTCGCTCCGTTCCGATGCATGCTTAAGATTTTTGATTTGGTATAGCTCGGCTTCGCCTCACCTCGATACATGCTTATGATTTTTGATTTGGCGTGGCTCGGCTTCTCCCCGCCCCAGTCTCTTAGGATTTTTTATTTCGTGTGGCTCGGCTTCGTCTCTCCCCACCCCGATGCATTCTTAGGATTTTTAAGCATGCATTGTCCCGATCGTGGGGCTTCGCCCCATCCCGATTTATTTTTGATTTAGTGTCGCACGACTTTGCCTCGCAGGATCGCAATGCATTTTTGATTCTGATAAGTGATACTAACTTGCATCTGATCATTATTAACTCACTGTTGTTCTGTTGTCAAAGAGCATTCTTATCTTTGGAGTCATCTGCAAAAGAATAAATAAATAATTCATCACGGGGTGATACTTGTATAAAACAATGAAAAGCAGCAAGCCCACATCAAAGCCCTGATAAGAAGCTTAGCAGTAATAACCTCAACAATAAATGACCCATTATGGCCTCACCTAGTTGCAGCATGAACTGAATTAAATCCACCAAAAACAAAAATCAAAATATAAGATAAAAATCTTGAAGCTACAAAAAAATAAAATAAATCTTATTAATACACAAATGATTTTCCAAGGCCGAAACTATCAATAATGCATATGCTTTCAAAACTGAATGATATATATTCCATTTCTCGTCAGTTGTTTCATGCTTAATGAAAAAAAAAAAAAAACCCAGAGAACTGTGAAACACCTTGCCGTACAACCCGAGCCTTATATCCAAATGAGTTGTTACACAAAAAACACAGACCCTTCTTCATCCATGAAACAAAAGAAAATAATACATACATAACTGACTCTATGAAAGATCTTATTTCTTTCCCAAGCCTTGAGACCAATAAGAACCATATTTGCTTCTGATGTGTTTAGTAGTACTCACTTCAAGACCTATCCATTTCTAGCTGCCACGATAAATATTATCTCTGCCCAATCAACTTGGTCTCTGCCAGTGCATGAGGGATTTAATAGACACTACAACAGAATATGGGTTCTTCCCTGTTTCTGGATCTTCCACGATTGAAGCGACCTTGACATTTGACTTTGGGGTATCTAGGTGACCATGGCAATGACCTGCAAGCTAGCATTCAGTAAGGCCAGACCTGCAGAAAAAGATCATATATTTCATGCTACCTGGACCATATTCTCAACCAATTTATTGATTTACTGTTCTTGGTTTCTATAGCAGTGGGAAAAGGAGAAACACATCAAACACATGAGATATCTAAGTCCAAGAAACTGTAGATTCAAATACATCAACACAATTGTCAAATTTTAAGTATAGATGATTGGTAAAGTTACCAAAACATTCCTTTATACAACGTACCAATAATCAAAATCTAAGTAACCAACCTAGAAGTTATATATTAGAATCCACTTAAGTATACGTACTACAAACAGATTTCCCCAAACAGAGAAAATTTAAAGCTTTTACCTGCTTAAAATAGGCTAAATTCTAGCCAACACTCCATATTGGTCAGGGAGAGGAAGATCCCAAGCTATGATGTAATAAACATAAAAAAAAAAAAAAAAAAAAATATGCCTGGGCCCATAATAAGAGGCCACATGCTACACTTCTATATACCAACACTAAGCTTACACAGTCGACTCTATAATGCCCAACCTTTTCGTAAATTAACCAAATAAGTACATTTAATATCTCACCTTGGTCTTGTTACTCAAATGCTCATGTGAAGACGATTTAAAATACAGAAGAAAAAGGCAAATGAACGTCTAAATGAGTATACCTAAAGCCCCATAAAGATCCTTAGAAAGGAAAATTCCAATATTTTCCTGCATCCACCTCGCTGTGCTACACGAACCCAATAAACCTATAAAAATAAATGAATGATCAATAAAATATTAAACCATATTAAATATTTTCAATCTTCATTTGAAAGTAAACATGGGCTCGACTCTTTTCAAAAAGAAGTGAAGCACCTGCTGCCATAATCTTTGCGACATTCGGTTCAAAGATTTGAAAATTAACTGGACTACCAAATGAACTTGCACAAAATTATGCATTGAACAAAAATAATACAACTCTCTCTCATCACTCCTTAATTTTTCATATGGGGTGGCCACTAAGTTGCCTTGCCCTGGCAACTTCTGCTAACCCCAATTGCCAAAAATGATAACAGTATGCTCTTCTAAGCATGTCAATCTCATTGGAGTTAACAACTACTTTCACACAATAATAGTGAAAATCATTTTCCTTCTTATCTTATCACGTGACTATAGGATCTTGGCAAACAATACTTGGAGTTAACATTAACTACTTTCACACAGTAATAGTGAAAATCATTTTCCTTCTTGTCTTGTTACGTGACTACAGGATCTTGGCAAACAATACTTAGATCTATCGTGCATGTGCAATTCAAATACTGAGCCTCCCAAGACCACACAACCAAAAATAAATAAATAAATAAGGATAGATCACTTACTTGTGTCACTGTGACAATGCATGCAAGCCCTTGCAGCAGTAGCAGCAATCAAGTTTGCTTTTGTGTTATCGCCTCCACTTGGTTGAAAAACTGTAGTAGTCATCTAAATGATTGATGAAAGTGGCATAGGCTGTTCCAGTCGCTTCTATGAAATCATAGAAAACAAATCAGTGGTTTAATCTATAATTAACCATAACACACAAAAACTGGACAACCAAATCTGCGAGTAGTAACATGGAGCTGACTATATTTATATGTAAACTCTGATAAAAGGTGATGCCACGGTCTTCAGTAAGTTTCCATATAAATATAGCCAACTCCATTAGACAATTCCATGTAAGAAAAGTACCTGACGTTACTACTGCAATTTCATGAATAAAAAAAAATACCTTCTTTGTCTTTTACAGCAACCAATCCCCATTTTCTTCAATTGGAAACAGGACATCAATTGTAGATGGATGAACCCCTTGTTATTATAAGTTCAGGTAACCAAGCAATCTAGTCCTCAGCTGAAACAAACAATGGGAAAAATAACATGAGATAAAGCATTAAAGTAAGAAAGAAACTTTACTTCAGAATGATCGCCTGCAATATCATCACCTATATACATAACCACATATGTTTCAATTGTAGGCTTTCCTGGACTGATGGTTCAGGCATTATTACAAACACTTGATATTCGTTCTTTGAGCTGGTGATGGAGATAACTGTGTCACTTATGTTTCTTTCCCAAATTCCCTGCAAAATCGATTTGGATTGAAACCCAATCTTCTTAAGCATACAATAACTCATATTACTCACTGATTCATAAAAGGGTTTTGTTGAAGCTTGACAATAACAGAAATAAATTCAGATTCTAAAACTTAACTATTGCATAGTGAAAAAACTTGCAGTAATGCGAAACCAAACACATATGATATGAATTTAAAACCAACAACTGGCTTAGGGAAAAACGTAAACACCCATTAACATATATGCCCTATGAACAGTTCTCCTAGACATCTTCTTGCTGCTACTGTGAAGAGGGGATTGATGAGCTCTTATTGGTATGGGAGGATTGTAAAATGGGTTGTCGAATTGAGACGATAAATAACAGAGATTTGTGTTTGAATTACCTAATTTGGATGAGTGGATGGATCTGAGATGGTTTTACGTTTACGGGTTAAGGTTTTGTTCGAATTCGATGCCGAGAAGAAGAATCAGAGATGAAAAAAGAGGGAACTGAAACGGGTATTTGATTTGGAGAAGCAGATGAGAAAGCAGAGAAAAACATCGCTGATGTTCATGGGTTTTAGTTGGGTAACGGTATGATTTGAGATGGGTTTTCAGCAGAGAAGAAGAAGTAAAGTAGGGAATGGTGTATACAACACTTAACGGACGTACAGTTAAGTTTTTGGTGTAAACCAAGTGTAAGTTATTAATTAGGTGTAAATACTCACATATGTGTTGTATACCCACGTTTTGGCTAACGGCGTTACAAACGGCCAGTTAAATACAGGGTGTAATTCAGTTTTTAATGTTTCGACCAATAGAGTCCCGCCACTTGTCCTCACCAGAGTTCCTCTGTGTGAAAGCTTTTATCTAATTTAATTTGAGGGGGGTGTCACACTCACCGTGCGAGGTGGGAGCTCATATGACTTAGCATTTTAAAGGAGGGGAGATGGATTAAACATATATATATATATATACGGTGATTCTACACGACCGAAATTCCCACTTCGATTTGTCCCGAAAGGGAATCAGACGGCTAGCACACATCGTGCTTAACATCAGGATTAGAAAGGGCAGGACTGGGCCATGTACTTCTGCCTTTTCTTTTTATACATATAGAAAAGAAGTTATTGGCGATCTGAAACAATAATATGATGAGTGTACTTTGTAACCATAATTGCCCATAGAAATCAGTGATTCATCCATTAGACACAATGAAGATCCAACAGGCATTTTCATGGTTTTCGTCTTTGTACGGCAAGTTAAAACCCCTGGGTCGTCATCTTGAAATCATTGGTAGTTTTCATAACGCAGGAAAGTACCAATTTCAACCAACCGCTTTCTACCATGGCCGTCAGAGTTGCAATGTAGAGTTACTTTTTTTTGTCAGCCATCACGTCAAAGGTCCTGATAAAAAGTCGTCAAAAATCTTCCCAATTTTTTTAGTTTTCACCAACATCTCAAAGCATGGCCTGAGAGTAGAGATCGGACATTAATTCAAATACATTAAAATGACTGTTGACCATTAGAACCTCACAACAAAGGGAAAGATTAAATGTCCGAAGCTGAAATAGACTTGATAATAAAGGGAAAGATTCGGTGTAAGTAAATGAATAAATACCTGAAATGATTAGATTAATTGTAGCCTTGGGAGAGCCTCTTAATTTTGTTTCCCTCAAATGAAATACAACGATTAATTAGTGCAATTTAATTTGTAGGCAGAAAACTGGTATAGATGAATGAGATTGCACAAGGTGATCTATGAAGCTAAACTCTAGAAAATAAAATCATTTAGAAGAGAAACATTGCCTTCCAAACCAGCTGTATCTTTTTGGAATTTCGACCACCTTTATGAACTACCACAGTAGATGTTTTTATAGGAAGAGGAATTATCTATTTTTTTTTGTGCATGCATGTTCCACCTAAACAAATGCATTCACTAGTTCTTCGTCACCTAATGTTTAACAAACTCTTTTTGCGTGACATAATTTTGTGTAGTCTCTCTCGCAGACGGTTAACGATAAAAAGTGGTTTTTGGTTGATACTATTTTCTTGGTTGTAGCTTGTAGATAATGTTGTCAACCTTTCTTTACATGGCTAATTTGAGGCCTACTAAAATTTTGTTCTCAATTAAATTAAGGATAAGGGTGTCTAAATGGGATAAAACCACCAAATCACCCTCACTAAAAACTCAATACTAAAACCTAAAATTCTAATCTATTTTATTTTCGTTTCTCTATTTACGGTTTCCTCCTCTCTCTTTTTTTTCCCAAATAAAAACATCGTCAATTATCCACAATTCAAAGTCTGATGAATTGTACTTTTTGTAAATCAATATAACGATGATGGCAACAAGATTAAACAAGCCGGTGGAGTTACTTATCCTAGTGAGAGTTGAAAAAGCGGGGGTACAACAACCACACCCAATATTTTATTTGGCAATCTGAATAGACAAACTCCAATATACTTTCAAGAGAATCAACTAAACAGTCAGACTAAATCTAGAGAAAAGTGAATCAAAGAGTTTATATCTCTGTTTCTCAATTCAATCTGCAATCAACAAATAGGAATTTGCGAGCCCGATTGAATATAAGAGAAGTAACTTGAACGGTACCAAAGACCAATGTTCAAGGATCAATCAATTTCAATCAACAGCCAAAGGTTGGATTACCAATTGATCGATTCAACGCACAACCTGTGATATTTCAATTATATAACAAAATATAATGCGAAAAAGAAATAACACAGACACCAGAAGTTTTGTTAACGAGGAACCGCAAATGCAGAAAAACCCCGGGACCTAGTCTAGCTGTGAACACCACATTGTATTAAGCCACTACAGACACTAGCCTACTACCAATGAACTTCAGACTGGAATGTGGTTGAACCCTAATCAATCTCACACTGATTCAAGGTACAGTTGCGCTCCTTACGTCTCTGATCCCAGCAGGATACTACACACTTGATTCCCTTAGCTGATCTCACCCACAACCAAGAGTTGCTATGACCAAAGTCGAAGAATTGATAAACAAATCTGTCTCACACAGAAAAGTCTATTGGAATAGATAAATCTGTCTCCCACAAAAATACTTACGAGTTTTGTTCCATCTTTTGATAAATCAAGGTGCACATGAACCAATTGATAAACCGGACTTATATTCCCGAAGAACAGCCTAGTATTATAAATCACCTCACAATAATCTTAATCGTATGGTAGCGAAACAAGATATTGTGGAATCACAAACGATGAGACGAAGATGTTTGTGACTACTTTTAATCTTACCTATCGGAGATAAATCTCAAGCAAATCTTAGCAATGATAATACTCAATCACGATAGAAGAAGTAAGATCAGAACACGTAACTACAGAGAAAATAGTTGGGTCTAGCTTCACAATCCCAATGAAGTCTTTAAGTCGTTAACCTACAGGGTTTCGTGAAAAACCTAAGGTTAAAGGAGAATCGACTCTAGCTTATGCAACTAGTATCACACAGGAGGTGTGGGGATTAGGTTTCCCAGTTGCTAGAGTTCTCCTTTATATAGTTTTCAAATCAGGGTTTGTAATCTAAGTTACCTTGGTAACAAAGCATTCAATATTCATCTTTAGATGAAAACCTTATTAGATTCAAGCTAATATCTTTTAACCGTTAGATCGAACTTAGCTTGTTATACACAAATAAAATGTACCTTCATTTAGGTTTAAGTAACCGTACCTAAACGTGTACACCATGTTGGATCAACAATAGTTAACCGAGGTTAGCTATATGAACACTCTCATATCAACCTTATTCATCTTAACCATAACTAGTTCTAATGACTCAAATGAAACTAGTTAAAGAGTTGTTCAATTGCTATATTCTCATAGATGTATACAAGAACACAATTGAAGCAAAATCGGTTTGATTCACTCGAATCAATTCATGAACATTATAGCCACGGTTTGCAAAGAATGCATTCCTTAATATATAAATGTACTAGATCTTAACCCGTGCCGTAACGGCACGGGATGTTTTGTCTCTAATACGATATTGTTTACATTCCTCTTGCTTCATTTTTTTCGTGAGTAATTATTTTGATATTCAAATAGGTTTTGGGAAACAAAATGGGTTACCTGATCTTTTTATTTTTTACTTAAGCATGTTATTCCAATTTATTATTTGGACGAAGTAATAATGTTGTGCCAACATGAAAAAAATAAAAATACAGTAAATAAAAATGTTCCCCATTTATTGTTCCATCATACCATAATTTCAAACTTCAAAAAGAATATTTCATCTAACAATACATATACCTGAACTGGCAATCCAACTCCATGATGTTTATGAATACATTTGTTCCAAAATTATTGATAACTAAGGCTCTAAGGAGTGAAGCAAAAACCCATAATATTTTCCCTACTATAGATAAACACTATTTATTTATTTTTTGCAAATGTGAGAGTTATAAAAATGAAGAACCCTTGGCTATTGGAAGGATGAGATATACACATGTGAGTTGAAAAAATGAACTTATAATAGTAAATCAAAACATGTGTAAGATTCTTTCTCAATCATATTGATAACATAAAATTGAAGAAATTCGTGGATAAAAGATTTCACACCAACTATGCTAAGTAGTGCATGAATGACGCTCTCACATCTAGTGTTACTCAAGTAATTTGGAGTTTTAAAGAGCATAGTCATATTGATATTTGTATCTACATAAATGCAACTAACCTTCCGAAGAAAAATTATTAGTTTCAAGGTAGAGCCGACACAAACTTCTGTCGCCTTCAATGTATAGAACACACACTGGGTTTAATCGGCCTTGAGATTAAACAAATACCCCAACATTAGTCAAATAATGTCTACAAATACGGGATCGAAACAAAGTGCTAACGGGAAAAATGAGAGACTAACATCAGTGCTACAAAGAAAATACCCTATATGTATCAAAGTTTGTTAACCAAACATGTATTCAAATTAAAAAGTCATCAACTTAACACAAAAATATAAAAGAACCCAAGTTAAATCAATACTTGCATAAACAAAACTTATAAGAGAATTTTGTAATTATTAAATACCTTTAAAATCACTATTAGAGATTTAATTGCATGCCTCGTTAAAAACTACGGTAGGACGAAATCACCAGATTAATCTGTAGAAAATTCACCGGATATGTAGCAATTTAGAGAAGTTTACACTGGTAGTGATGCGTTCTATCTAAGTGTTGTTCGATTGATTACTTTTTTTAGAAGGTTTCGGTTTTCATCGGAGAAACCGAGAGGGAGCGTTTCATTATATTCATTATCATTCACAAATCCAAGACCAACTCGCCCTCTGCTTATGGGATCTCAATACAACCTTAGATATATCTATTGGACGGAGAAACCTTGATACTAAATATGTAGTTTTTAGTGTTATTTATTATATAACGTGACATCCAAATATTTTTTTCTTCTTCTTAATTTTCATGTATTTTAACCGAGTTTATATTAGCATTAAGACGATCAACCACATTTCTAATTTATAGTGTTATCCTTTTGTAGCAGCACATAATTAACATAGTCAATTACTCTCATCAATACCGGCCAGTACCACAAACCATCAGATATCACTTCTTTCTCCACCACCACCATTTTCCATCCCTCGTAGAATATTGGGCACACTTATAACTTTTAATCCCACACGTCATGTATAAAGTTTAGATTTAACAAACTTAGGTCGTCAATTAATTTATTCAACCATATGTTTTTTGTTAATCTTTCGAAAATCATGCGTACGAACGGTTACCAAAGGTAGCAGTGGTACCAAAAACAACCATTTTGTCTTATATGATTTGGTATCATCCCAAAAGTATTTGTTATCCGCCTTTTTTGATCGTGTCAAATACAACCAACTATACTTTTCACAATATAATGTTACCCGTCATGTTAATTTTTTTTTTTTTATTCAAAAAGAAAAAACCAATACCACCGCCATTAAAACCATCCAGCGCCACTATTTCTTCCACCAAAACTGATGTTACCTCCTCCACCACTTAGTAACACCTTCCACCATTTCCACCACTTACTTCTTCCTCTACTACCACCACCACCACTAATATCTATTGAAATAATTTTTGTCAAAATTATTATTTATTAAGGGAGATATGTATTAATATTAATTAAGGGACATTTATGATGTAAAATTAATAAATCATTTATCATGAGAAATTAATGAGACATCAATTAATAAAACACTTATACTAATCAATATTTAAGTTGAACAAACCATCACCATAGATTTATCTTCTCTCTAGACAAATCACTTATACTAATTAATAAAACACTTATAATAATTAATATTTAAGTTGAACAAACAACCACTGTTGATTTATCTTTTCTATCAATTCCAACCAAGGTGGAACAATGGTTAGAGGCCACTCTTATGACACAATAGGTCATGAGTTCGAACCTCCCCGTTATAATTTTTGAAATTCCATATCTTGACTTGAGTATTCATTTTTAATTCATAATATTGGAATGAACACCGCATGTGCGACTTGTAGGGTGTGGCACGGAGAACCACAGCCTTTGATTTATCTTTGTCAAGGATAAATCCTGACCACCACTCAGATAGGCAAAGTTAGCTAAACTATGCTTTATACTATTGATTAGTTCATGTCACAACCGATTTTAGAACTTTAACCACTCAAGTATGCAAACGTGTACGCATACTTAAGTAGCCGGTCTGAGTTTGGGTTCGCCAATATGCGAACAAGTACGCATACCTTAGTACACTTCCAAAACCCAGCAGAAATTCCCGGACCTATACCTTACGCAAGTATGCGTACCGCTATGTGTACTTGGTACACGGAATTTCACAACTACAAGTACGCATACGGGTATGCATACTATAGTTCCGGTCATGGATCACATACATGCAAGAATGCATACTATGTTCATAATCCAATAGTTCTAAACTCTATTTCAATCATTGAAACTTTCTTAGAGGATGGAAATAGTCATTTTTACACACTATTAGCATCAAAAAAAATTTCAAGTTATTGAAATAATTATAACGATACATTCCAAGTCTACACCAAATGATTGTATCACACAAACCATGTAAGATGTTACTCGGAAATTTTCACATGATCATCTTTTGACTTTCGTCAAGAATATAAGATGAACTTGGTTGAAGCGAAAGCTTACCAACACATATTTCGAAAAATATGTAAGCGATTTAATCTCAGCTCGAAATCTCAAATGTGCATAATTGAAAACTATATATTAATACGACCTTTATCTCAATATAGGAGATAAGAGTAGAAGTAGACTTTCCAAGTGATAGATGAGTTTTAGTCTCCACATACCTTTTGTTGATGAAGTTCCACAAGCTCTCCTTAGTAGTTCTTCGTCTTCAATTGATAAACGCCGTGAAGTCTAATGCTCAACTACACAATCTATCCTAGTCTGAGACATCACTATAAGTAGACTAGAAATCAAGACTTATAGTTTTGATCACTAACATTGACAAACAAGCTTGAGATAGCAACGCTTGCGAGTTCGACCGAGCAGTTCTCTAACAAGAGTAATACATGAATTTCAAGAGTGATTTGAAATAAAAAATCGAGAAAGAAAATAGTTAAAAGACAAAAAAATTCTAAGCCCATGTACAACAAACGATGTCACCATCCTGGCTAATGACGGAGACCAATATCTTAATATTTTTGGCACATCCATGGTCATGTAGGGTTTCGTAGGCATACTCACTGGTACTGCTGGAGAGATTCGATTCAGATGTAACTCTGTTAATTGATTTACCCTTACCGCCAACATAAAATGGGTCATTTGCTCAGAAAAGTGTAATTTCCGGTTCAGATGGACGAGTAAATTATTGACATGGGTGAAATGGTAACCATTAAAACCCGAAACTGACTGAAATATCCTTAAGCATTTATTCTCTTTTTATTATAGTACATAGAAAGTATCGATCATATCCTCTCTTAGATGTTTTGCTCAGTCATCTCCAAAATCATCAACCTACCACCACCTCCTTTCCACTATTTTCAACACCATCAGCAATTACCTCCTTTCTTCTCCACCATTTCCATGATCATTTTTTCACACCATCTTTGAGATAATCTTTCCACCATCGAAAATTTTATCACCATCATACTTCTCCATCGTCTCCGCCACCGTTAAATAATTCTGAATAGGTAATTAGGGTATGAATCAATAAGATTCACAAAATTACGTCTCTTTATTCTCCTAAAACTCGTAAGTTTCCAAACCCTAAATTTATTTTTGGTTTTATTTTCAAAATGTTATGGATTGATTGTTGAATTGGTTAATTTTATTTTCATGTCGAATGGATGTACCTGGTGCTTTAGGGTAAAAACTGATTCTGTTGTTTTGGGTAAATTTGGCTGTGTTGATGAGAAACGAATTCAAACCCTAAAAAAATGTACTGCACAAGAGTACTTTTAGATTCGAGAGATCAATCTGTAAGACTATGGCCTAAACCAAGAAATGGTCGTTCCAGATTCAATTCGGTCACAAACTGAAGGAGAAGGGTTGATCTTAGGGAGGGAAGTGAAGAAGGTGTTTGAGATCAGAATGTTGAATTATGAAGGTGTGGTTGTTTATGACTTGTATCAGAATGTGAAACTGGCTTGCAGAACGTAAGCTATCAGTTCTTGATGTTTTCTGAATACTTGTGTTGATAACACTTGTGTTGTTGATAATAGGTTGAAAGGCCTATTTATACAAGTCATTGAGCGCACCATGATCTCGTAGGAAGTGGTGGCAGTTGAGTAGTGGAGAAGTGGGGTTGTAAAAAAGGTAGTGATCATCACGTTCCCATTATGAGGGAAGACTGGTCACCCTTTCACCCACTATCCTCTCATTGTTGTTAACCTCCGTCCTTTCCTGACACTTTATCGTAATGGGCACGTTGCATGCCGCACGCCGTAAACCACTAGACCAATACCCCAGTAAGCATCCCCCAGTTTGTGACATATTTGATGTCTCGAGTGTTTTGTAGGAAATCATATACAGCAGGCTGCTGAATGCGTCAAGTCATGAGACTCGCTGCTTAAAGTAGCATATAGTGCTTTTACTGCTTTTATGTCAAATAATAAAATTATTTGTGGAATCAATATTTATAAAGCATCGTTTATAATTGATGCACATGAAGCATGGCTTTTAAACAAGCTTCTAAAAATAATCGATATGCAGGAAGCATCGTTGTTTTAGAGCTCGTCCAAATTAGTCGCGAGTTGAATGTCTTAAAAAGAGCGTGACCGACCACCTTTGGGCGATCGTTTTGGAGCCCTATGGGCAAGCCACAACTTGGTCAATCATTCCATGTGGATGAGGGATGGCCGGTGATTACAGTGTTACCCTGTTGGTTTCCTGAAAATAAATCTAGACCATCCGACTAGGCTAGCGAAGTTGGATGGACGATATGATTTGCGACAGTCGTGTACTGCGGCTAATTCAATTTAGGGTTTAAAAGCCATGTGGCCAACCCTGTTTAGGCTAATCGATACAACGCACTGGACATTGGTTTGAGCAGGCCGATTGGTCAGATGCAAAGGAGAGCTGCCGGTGAGCATGCTGACATCTATTAGGCCGCCTAAAATTGGATCTAAGCCATTCAATTTGGCTGGCGAAGATGGACGAACGTGATCGATTTGCGACAGAAACGCGTTACCGCAATGCAACTTTAGGGTTTCCGAAACAGCGTGTTCACCCTACTTTGAGCAATCGGTTTGATGCGCCCTTGGCTTGCCATGGGCAGGTAGGTCAACTAGGGATGGATTTGGGTCGCCGGTGAACGCGCCAGCACCTCTTTGATCATTCGAAGGAAGATCTAGACCTTCCAACTAGGCTAGATAAGTTGGGAGGATGTGATGAATCTGAGACCGTTATGGTCGGTCTTAGCTCGTTTTAGCTCCTCCTTCAACAACGCAATCACCCTAGTTCTGGATAGCGATCAGGGGTGTTGCATGTGAACTAAAGGGATTTCGATCGGCTGGGGTACTAGTGATTTCGCCAGTGGAAATCATGGAGATTGCCTAGTTCCGCAGGGAAGAGGCTAAGCTTGTTGAATCGAATGGCCAAATCTTGTGGCCGTGATTGGTTTTTTAAGACTGACATGGACAGTCTAGGTTTTCCTTAAGAAATTTTAAGCGTATCGATCGTGCTAACTTTTAATTAAAACCGCGTTGACACAGAAATCTCTTTATTAGAGGGTGGTGTAGCTCGCTTGAGTTTTTTCATGCAGATATCAATACTGACACTTCGGGAGATTCGTGCTACTCCGCTGCGAGTGAACACTAATCGTCATGTCATGCCAATATTGAGAGTTCAGCTGGGGAACATAGCATAGGAAAATACTAGGCGGGCAATGCATTAGTGAATAATGCTGGTGGAAAATAAAATTCACAGAATATTTGGGATTGTTGTTATATGCACCATTCTGAGTGAATTATATATATATATATATATATACAAATATATTTGATTGCTCAATACATTTGTGAGCAAAGAGGTTTATGCACTCGTTACTTTCAAATGGCTTTTGTTCCTATGTAGGATGACAGCGCAATAAATACATGGTTTTATAATTTTACCCTTGAACTAAAAACCACCATCAACATTAAGTCCCATGCCTAGTACGTAACAGTGACATTGTTGCGGGGTAAGCACTAGATGGTGACAGTCAAGAGATAAAATTATCAAGTTAAGGTGAATAAACATTACCAGGGAAGTGACAGTTGTTTGACATCCAGATCACGATTGTATCTTTCGGGTACGCTGATTTCAGTCTGGTTACACCAGCGAGCATGCTCTGCCAGTAAGCTTTGCTGGGCTGAAAGCATTCTTCTTTGACTATCCAACAGTATTCTCACAATTTTAATTAGGGTTTCAATACGATTTGGTCGGCGTTGAATCCCCGTCTATCAGATAAATCTTGTTGTAGCCGTTCAACATATGCTCCCTCTTAGGGTTTCTGCAGCGTATATACATATACAGGTGAAACTAAAACGTTCTTCTTGTTTCGGAATAGAGATTTTCTTGCTGAATCCATATATTTTCATCATGTCAGACCAGAGTGGATCCTCTTCGACTCAGCCAGACTCTTCTACCAAACACGGGCGGCTTGTATCCAAAGTATGACTTTGATTATCTCCTAATTTTGAAGTGGTAATTCTTCCTTTTCTTTTTTGACGTCTAACATCATTTTTCAGAGTAGACGAATCCATGGGTCCCGTGACGAGTCTCCTGTCTGGATCCTCCAAGTCAAAAAGATCATACCAGCCTTTCACTAGTGAATAAGCTTTTATTTGTCATGGTTGTAGGTGAAAAAATTTCTTGTTGTTGTAGAGGTACCCTGCTGTAACATGTGTAACGGTGGTTGACGATGATGATCTGGACACTCCTCTTCCTTCAAGCTCAGACACACCTACTGCTGCTGACCTGGAAGACGCTGATTTGGGTATCTCCTCGTACGAGTACCCCAATGCAGGCTTTCCATTTGATATTCACATGAAGTGTTTATCTTCTAGTTACCGAACTGTTGGTAAGTTCTTAGTAAGGAAGGATTTTGTGCCTTTATACACAAAAATATGGAGAAGGTACGGTCACATTGCTACCAGGAATGTGGTGCGACATTGTTCGTCTGCTTTGGTCACTACGGTGAACTGCCTTCTGCCCATGGTCGCAGAGATGGAAGATACATCCATTCGTGATGTTGTTGAATCAACTGTTGAAATGTGGGAAAACATGTTACCTACCTGCGAATCCATGGAGTTCAACGTGAGATGGTTGCGGCAGCGCCTCGATATCATCAAAGTTGATCGAGCTAGCATCATCGCCAATGTCGTTCCATCTATGAAAGTTATCTTGGAGGAGGAGAATGCTTTGGCCGCGGAATCCGAGAAAGTGGAGTAGGCGATCCAAGACTTGAAGAGCAGGACTGAAAGGTATCGGGATAGGCTGAAAATGATGCTTTCAAGGGACTACAACTTGTTGGACGGCCTTTTCTGAGTCGTACTTGTATTTTATTGTTTTGAATAAGTGGGTGTGAGAATGTTTGATCATTCTTATTTTGTCTTGGGTTTTGAACACTATTTTGGAAAATGAATTGCATTGGGTTTTGGTAAATAAATGGAGTTTACATTAACATGTTTTAACTAATGAAACTTTGACAATTCAGATATGAGAGGAATGAAGAGTGTCTGATTAACCGTGTCATGAGATGGCGAGGGATGGAGTAATGGTCAGGCGTAGTATGCCTTGAGCCATTTTCCATTGATGACTGCTTCTAATTTGCCTCCATCCTCTTTGACAATCTTGTAGTACCGACTACTATATGCTTTGGTGATCACGTAAGGACCTTCCCATTTTGGAGAAAACTTTGGCGCGGAAATGTCTTGCTGAATGTGCTTAGCAGTCTTTAATACCAGATCTCCTATTTGAAAAACTCGAGGTTTTACGGCTTTATCATATGCTTTGGAGATCTTTTTTCTGTATGCTTGAGCATGCTCTTCCGTTTTAATTCTCCTGGAGTCCAGAGTATCTAACTCCGCTATTCTGGAACTCGATGCTTCGACCTCATTCCATTGAACTCCACTTACTGTTGAAATCCTAGCCGACGGGATTTTAATCTTTGATGGGAGAATTGCATCTGCGCCATAAACAAGTGAATAGGGAGAAACGCCGGTAGCGCTCCTATGTGTCGTCCGATATGCCCATAGTGCCATAGGCAGTTGTTCGTGCCACGTCCTGGGATTGTCATGCACTGGTCGACTGAGGATTCAAATCAGAGTCTTGTTGGTGCTTTCGGCTTGCCCATTCCCTTGAGGGTAGTAAGGAGTGGAGAAGACCTGCTTAACTCCATATTCTTCAAGCAATTCCTGTACTTGTTTGTTAGCGAAGGGAGTACCGTTATCAGTAATGATGTGCTTAGGTACACCAAACCGGCAAATGATGTATTCTTTAATGAATGATGCGATTGTTGCTCCAGTCATTTCTCTAAGAGGAATAGATTCAACCCATTTGGTAAAGTATTCAGTCGCAGTTATGATGTACTCGTGTTGTTTCGATGATGACGGATTGATTTTCCCAATAATATCAAGTCCCCAGCTGTAGAAAGGACACGGGCTACTTACCGAATGAAGGGGAGAACAAGGCGTGTGGATGAGATTCCCGTGAATCTGACATTCATGGCATTTATGAACAAATGCCGCTGCATCATCCTCCATAGTTGGCCAGTAATACTTTTCGTGCACTTGAAGGAATAACTTCTTCTTCCCTTGGTGTTCACCTTCATGTGTTTCTTTCAGCATAGTCGGGATTTCAGACTTTGCCAAACATCGTAGCAGGTCGCCTCCAAAGCTTTTGCGGTATAGGATTCCGTCATGAAACACGAATCTTTTGGCCCTTTGCTTCATCTTGGCTGCATCCTTCTTGTTAGTGAGCGGCACACCATCGCGAAGATAGTTGACGTATGGCTCTCGCCAGTCCCCGGCATATCCAACATTAAGAACTTCTAATTGATGTGGTGGCGCTTGACGATTTGAGCAGGACCCTTGGAGCGCTCGGGCTTGGGTCTCCATATCCGGCCAGTAGTAGCCAAGGCGTTAAAGACGTCGGTAAAGAGTCACCACTAACGTTTTTCCATAGACCTCACCATGAATGCGGTTAAGTTGCAACTGTGCTTCTTCGTCTCCGAGACATCTTGATAGAGACCCATCTGGATTCCGATGGTATAATACCCCATAAAGCATGAAGAAGTTTTGCAGGGTTTTGAGGCTAACCTTCCCTTGGGAAAGCGAACTATTAAGCTCTTGGATAATCGGAGTTCTCCAATCGTTGGCTTCAATATCTTTGGACCGCGAAAGCCATATTGACGCCACAGTCCGCCTCCTCACGATCAGGGTCTCTTCCGAACCTTCGAATTGCAGCTTCGCGACTAACGTAGCTAGGCAATCGGCGTGTTTGTTGTTATTACGGTCAATATGGATAATGGTCGCATCAGCAAAGTAGTTCAATAGCTTTTGCGCCTCAGATCTATAAGGGGCTAGTGTTACCTCTTTGAATGAGTATAATCCATTCATATGATTGACCAATAGCTTAGAGTCGCCCCTTACTTCTAGGTGTGTGGCTCCTGCTTGCCTGGCTAGTGACAACACTATGAGGAAAGCTTCATATTCTGCTAAATTGTTGGTGCAATGAAAGTCCAGCTTGAAAGAATGCGAAAAGACTTCACCAGTTTGAGATACTAGAACTACACCCTCCCCTCTAGTATTAATGCTAGGGGTAGCAGAATCGTCGAAATACAATAGCCACACTTCCTCTTTGACAAAAGAGATTTATGGAAATTCCCCATGAAGGTCTTCATGTAGTGCGGTGGTACCTTCCCCTGGGAATGCGGCTAGTAGATCTGCTACTGCTTGCCCTTTAATATCTCTAGGAGGAGTGCACGTTATGTCGAGCTATGACATTTGGAGAAGCCATTTGGCCGGCCTGCCTATCAAAGCCGACTTTAAGAGTAAGAATTTAATAGTATTAGCTATAACTATTAGCACCACTTTGTTCGAAAGTAGGTAATGTCTGAATTTCTGAATAACGTGAACTAGGGCTAGACATGCCTTTTCTGCCTTAGGATACCTGAGTTCAGCATCCCTCAAAGTACGACTGAAGTAGTATATAGGGTGTTCAATCCCTTCATCATCTTATTGAGCAAGGAGGATCCCAACTGCAGCATCGCTAGAAGCAGTGTAGAGGCATAGCGGTCTTCCTTGTATGGGAGATTTCATAACAGCTGGTGATGACAATATTTGCTGGATCTTCTGAAACACTTCTTGTTTCTTCGTGGTCCAAGTGAAGCTTGATCCCTTTTTCAGCAAGGGGGTGAATGAAGCGATAAGCTGAGCTAAACCAGGTATAAAACGACGAATATAGTTTACCTTGCCCATGAAGCTCTGGAGTTCTTTCACAGTTCACAGAGGATGCATCGTGAGGATAGCTTGAGTCTTGGCCGGATCTACCTTGATTCTTTCGGCAGTTACTTGAAATCCCAGAAATTTGCCAGAAGAGACCCCAAAAGCAAATTTCAAAGGGTTCATCTTCAGTTTGTATTCACGGCACCTTTCGAACACTTGCCGCAAAACGTCTTTGTGGGCCGCTCGAGTTTTTGATTTGACTACTATGTCATCTACATAATCTTCAACTTGTTTGTGCATCATGTCATGGAAAATCGCAGTCATGGCGCGTTAGTAGGTAGCACCAGCATTTTTTAAACCAAAAGGCATCACAGTATAATAAAAGTTTCCGAGAGGGGTTCGAAAAGTTGTCTTACTTGCGTCATGCTCATACATATTTATCTGGTTGTAGCCGCTGTACCCATCCATGAAGGAGAACATGCCATGTCCGCTGTTAGCCATCTGGCCGAACTCTAACTCATTGTGCTCTTACCTATACTCTCAGACCTGCAATCCACCTTTTATTCACTGCCAACCCAAACTCAAAGCAACAGCTTCAGGCCAACCAACACTACCACCTGATACACAACGACAACAACCACAGCACAACCAAGGCTGTGGTCACTACATCTCAGCTTCAATACCTTTGCTGCCATTTCTCAGCTGCAACATCGACATCAGTAACCCATACTCTCCTCAAATCAACTGCATCAACTCCCTTGCCTTCACTGCAATTCAGTTTCGATTGACCCTGCTGTTTATGGGTAAAAATCGTTTCTGCCGATTTCGGTAAATTCGGTAGGTGAGTGTGAAACTGGTTCAAACCCTAAACAAATGTGCTGCACGTGAGAACTTTATAGATTCGAGAGATCAATCTGTACAAGTCCGGCCTAAACCAAGAAATGGCCGTTCCAGACTTGCTTCGGCCACAAAGTGAAGGAGAAGGGTTGATTTGGGGAGGGAAGCAAAGAAAGGTGTTGAGACCAGAATAGTTCTGGGAGAGTAGTGTCTCGACTTGTATCAGAAAGTGGAAGCTTCGGAAGCTTGCAAGAGATGAAAGCTTTTTGGAGAGCTTGCAAAGTTGCCTTTTCTGTGAGTTGTAGTATTTTTCTCCTGACCGAGACTTGGTGTCTGGTGGAAATAGGTAAGACCTATTTATACAAGTCGAGATTGAAACGTACCCTGGCCTCATGAAGGAAGAGAGTAAAGGGTGAAATAATGGGAGGAGGTGGTAACTTAGCATGGTGTTAATGGGTGAAAACGTTTTCACCATTATTTCCTCATTTATTTGACCGCTTTATTCCTTTTCACGCTTTCTTAATGTGAGCGTAGTGTACGCTGCAAATTTGTGACCGCCAAACCAAAACCCTGGAAAGCATCCCCCAGTTTGTGTTGATATCTCGTTAGTTGCACCTTGAGTGCAAGTGGCGCTGCTAGTGGCGCGTGTGGCATGTGCCATTGGCATGTGCGGAATGCCCTTGTTGCGGGTTGTACTTCGGCGCAAGTGGCAATGCCAGAGTCTGCTAGTGGCGTGCGTGGCATGTGCCAATGGCATGTAGGTTGTAATGCCTTGGTGGTAGGTTGTATGTTGAGTGTGGCAGTGGCAATGGTGGTAGGTTGCACGGTTTAGTGGCGTGTGTTTGGCATGTGCCAATGGCATGTGCGGAATGCCTTGGTGGTAGGTTGCACGGTTTGCAAGTTAGGCTACCAGCGTGTGTGTTTGGCATGTGCCAATGGCATGTGCGGAATGCCTTGGTGGTAGGTTGCACGGTTTGCAAGTTAGGCTACCAGCGTGTGTGTTTGGCATGTGCCAATGGCATGTGCGGAATGCCTTGGTGGTAGGTTGCACGGTTTGCAAGTTAGGCTACCAGCGTGTGTGTTTGGCATGTGCCAATGGCATGCGTGGCCATTAGGGCCGTGGCCTTGGTAAGAAAAGCTACCAGCGAGCATGTTGGCATGTGCCAATGGCATGCGTGGCCGTTAGGGCCGTGGCCTTGGTAAGAACAGCTACCAGCGAGCATGTTGGCATGTGCCAATGGCATGCGTGGCCGTTAGGGCCGTGGCCTTGGTAAGAAAAGCTACCAGCGAGCATGTTGGCATGTGCCAATGGCATGCGTGGCCGACTTGGCCCAGGTTGTATGGTTCGTAAGCCTAGGGCGCTATATTTGGCATGCGCCAATGGCATAGCGGCTTGGGAATATGGCTTGTGGTACGCGTTGGCATGTGCCAATGGCACGTACGGCCATGTAGACCTAGTTGCACGTTTTGCAAGCCTAGGGCGCTATATTTGGCATGCGCCAATGGCATAGCGGCTTGGAAATATGGCTTGTGGTACGCGTTGGTGTGTGCCAATGGCACGTACGGCCATGTTGACCTAGTTGCACATTTTGCAAGCCTAGGGCGCTATCTTTGGCATGTGCCAATGGCATAGCGGCTTAGTTTGGCATGGTTGCCAATGAGTGCGATATGTAGTTTGGTTTTGGCGTTGCTGCCATGGTGCGCAGTGTGCGGCTTGGCTTTGGCGTTGTTGCCATGGTGCGCAGTGTGCGGCTTGGTTTGGCATTGTTGCCATGGTGCGCAGTGTGCGGCTTGGTTTGGCACTTTGCCATGGTGCGCGAGTGTGCGGCTTGGTTTGGCATTGTTGCCATGGTGCGCGAGTGTGCGGCTTGGTTTGGCGTTGTTGACATGGTGCGCGATTGTGCGGCTTGGTTTAGCGTTGTTGCCATGGTGCGCGATGTGCGGCTTGGCTTTGACGTTGTTGCCATGGCGCGCGAGTGTGCGGCTTGGTTTGGCATTGTTGCCATGGTGCGCAGTGTGCGGCTTGGTTTGGCGTTGTTGCCATGGTGCGCAGTGTGCGGCTTGGCTTTGGCGTTGTTGCCATGGTGCGCAGTGTGCGGCTTGGTTTGGCATTGTTGCCATGGTGCGCAGTGTGCGGCTTGGTTTGGCACTGTTGCCATGGTGCGCAGTGTGCGGCTTGGTTTGGCATGTTGCCATGGTGCGCAGTGTGCGGCTTGATTTTTGGAATTCGGGTTACGTGGTCGAAAACCTAATCTGGTATTTTGAAAAAATACCCCTATTAATTATTTACACCTGAGTTAAATGCTCTTAGTTAATGTGTTTCGGGTAACACTAGGTCATGGGGTTTTACGATTTTACCCCTTGTTTAAAAACCACCATCAACATTAAGTCCCATGCTTAGCTCGGAACAGGGGCTTTGTTGCGGGGTAAGCATAAGATGGTGACAAACTATCAATAGCAAACCGTAAAGAGAATTGAGGAGGCTTGTTTGACCTTTTATGAATAGGATTTGGAAACCTTGCCTCTGGTAGTTTTGCACAAATCGGGAGGCTAGCACAATTGGTGGGGCCGGCGCAGCTTGGGCGACGTTGGGAAGTTGGCGTGAGTCGGGAAACTGGGTGTGTTAGCTGGTGGGACCGGCGCAAGGTGTGCGTGTTTGCATGCGTGACTTGGGAAATTGAGTGTGCTGGCTGGTGGGACCGGCGCAAGGTGTGCGTGTTTGCAGGCGTGACTTGGGAAATTGAGTGTGCTGGCTGGTGGGACCGGCGCAAGGTGTGCGTGCTTGCAGGCGTGACTTGGGTGGTCATTGGGAAGTCGGTGCGATTGGTGGGGCTGGTGCAACTTGGGCGACATTGGGAAGTTGGGCGCCCTTGTGGGCCCGCTTCTTACACGCACGATTTTGGTAAAAGGAAATCCTTCCCTATTTCAGAATCCTCACGCCTATGTATATAAAGTCCCTTTCTCCCATCTTGCACTTTCATCTTTTCATCCTTTCCTACCAAAGTGATGAGTCATAAAGAAGAACCGACTTCGGGTATGTCTTCCAGTATTTCCTTTTTATGTAGGTGTAAACCCTAGGCGTTTTCTTTGCGCATATAATTTCTGGCGTGTCTCTTGTAGAAAATATTGTATGTATGCAACCAAGGTAAATCGCATATATTATTCGAACCCGTAGGAAAGTGCTCCATATATTATTTTGAACCCGAAGAAGGTTGCTGCAGACGCACTTGAGCCCGTATAAAATACCGCGTATATAATTTTGAACCCTGAAGAAAATACTGCGTGTGCGGTCTTGAACCCGTAGAAAATGTTGTACATGAATCCCGAAGAAGAATACTGTATATATGCTCCACACGACTTGAACCCGCAGAAATATTGTATATATGATTTTTCGGCCTTGAAAGAAATATTTGCGCGTGCGATTTTGAACCCGTAGAAAAATGCTCTATATAATTTTGAACCCGAAGAAGGATACTCGTAGGCACACTTGAACCATATATAAAATACCGCGTATATAGTCTTGAACCCGAAGAAAATTCTGCGTATATAGTCTTGAACCCGAAGAAAATTCTGCGTATATAGTCTTGAACCCGAAGAAAATTCTGCGTATATAGTCTTGAACCCGAAGAAAATTCTGCGTATATAGTCTTGAACCCGAAGAAAATTCGCGTATATAGTCTTGAAACCGTAGAGAATACGCCCTCCTTTTTTTTTTTTTATTATTTCGGGTTTTTCTTTTGTTGGGTGCGGTTATGTGTCAGGGAGATAAATTTTTTTTTTTTTGTGTGCAGGTATCTTGTTACTAAGTTGCTATTAAAAGATGTTACCTGGACAAAATTTCGCTTCCTCAAAGGATGTCCATAATTCCAAACCAAACACGGATGATGAGTTCTTCGCCAAAAACTCGTCTCGCTCGGAAAAATCACCCGGGTTTCGTGCCAATTTTGTTAACCGGTGGTGAAGATGAAAGGAAGACACGTTCGATTCGCCGAGAGAATACTATACGGTTTGTCTTCAAAAAGGGGTATACTCCTCTTCCAATATTGATTTGGGATGTGTCAAAGCCCATTGCGTTCTTTTGGTAGATGGGTTGAGTTCATGGTGAGTAAGGAGCGCATAAACACCAACCTGACTCGAGCGCAGATTATTGATGCTGTCAGAGCTTCAGTAAACCTCTAGATTAGGAAGGATATCCCGGGCTTGGTTGCTTTCATCTCCAGATGGTGTTCGGACACCCATACAATCATATGTAGATGGGGTGAGATAACTTTCTCCTTGGAGAGTGTGGCTCTCTTGCTGAATCTTCCCAGAATCGGGAATCTTAAAATCCAATTATCCGAAAGTGAGGTGAAGATGCGGGATGACCTTGCCGCTAAGTTGGGAGATTACGCTCGAAAAGACTCCACTGCGAAGTCGAAGGATTAAATCGGAAAGAGGATGAAAGGTGCTTTTATAGCTGGTGGATGTCTCGGTGGTTTCGGACGAGTGGAACACGAACAAAAAGCGTGATCTTCATGTTGCGGCATTTTTGGCTCTCACGGTTGTCTAGAGACATTTTTGATGACGGTTACGGCAAGAAGAAAATAAGACCGAGTTGCTAACGGTTCTGTGAAGTTAGCAAAAGGTGAAGTTCTTCCCATTGGCAAGCTATTCCTCGGTTCCCTGTATGTGCATCTGGATCACCTAGTTGCGAACACGCGAGTTTCGAATGGTTTCATGAAAGTGAATTCATATGTGCACGTTGCTTTTATGCAAGTCCGGCTATGGGAGCACTTTGAGAAGTATGCTCGAAACCGATGCCTTCGATTCCGCGAGTTGGGGGTTCCCGAATTCTTCGATGGGTGAACAAAGGCGTCCAAAGGTTGGCGTGAGCTTGGTTAGTCTTCTTGATAAGTCGTATGAAATCAATTTTCGCCCATGGGAGCCGGTCCATAGGTCGGTGACTCAAATTGACACCTTTGCTTCGCTCCACTCATGTCTTTGTCTTCGATGGCGATTTGAGCGTTGGTGAAAACTTGTTCATTCAAAGTCGCTTGCCGGTTATATGCCATCTTTCTTCATGGGGTCTTTCCGGATAGTTGCTTACAATATTGACCGTGCTGCTCGTCACATGGGTTTCGATCAAGGGGTACCTCTTGCTTACCAGCCGGTGCTTCCTAAGGATTCATTGCGTGCCGCCCTCAATGCCAGTGCCCTCGAGCCGGGTATCCGCCTTCCCTTCTTACAAATGGGAAGAGTAAATCGACGACCTTTGGCTATAATGAGTTATGGTGCGACGAGTTTATTATGATCCAGGCTTTTGTGAATAACGTGGTGGAGAACGTTCGTTGTAAACCTTCCCAGCAGAGTTTGAAGAAGTATCCAATGTTGAGAGATCTCAGCGAAAGTTGCCTAGCAACTCGGAAAGTCCCAGTGCCAAGGAACGGAGAACGAAGAATCGTCTTTGGCGGGTTCCGGACGGTTTCAAAAGACCCTTCCTCAGCTCTCGTGTCTTTCAGTTCTTCCAATAACCAGGTATGTGTCGCCTCTTCTTTGGTTTGTCTCAAAACACGTGAATTTCTGCTGAAAACATGTGTCTTGTTTCCTCCAGGGCTTCGGTAGTGTTAATGCTTTCGCTGCCCTTGCATGTTGCCAGGAGACAGCGATTTCTTCAAAGAATTCCAGCAGCACTGAGCCTTCTCATAGCGATGATGAGTCAGAGAAAGAAGAAAGTTCGACAAGTGAGAGTGATTCCTCTGGTAGTACCGGTTCTTTTTCGGGAAGTGGTTCGGTGAGTTTCGCGCTTCTTTTCTCTCTTCTTCCGTTTCTTCTTTTTGAAAAATGTCTAACTCGAGTTCGCAGGAGGAATCCGATTCGGAGGATGATTCTGGGGTAGAGGCACACGAAAACTTGCCTTTGGTGACCACCGCCGGTGACTTGGAGATGGGCGTTAGCCAATTGCCGGGCACAGATGTGGCTCAAACGGCGGATGATTCTCTCGATGGTTGTTGCCGTAGACATGGAGGAAGACCCTCTGCGAGTCGTGAGGCCGGAGTGCGGCGCCATTTTTGATCCTCCGTACTTGGTTCCTTATCCGGGTCATGTCTTTGGTTGGCGGCTTGACGCGTGCGGCTAAGCACGAGGCGTTGTACACACCGAATCTGGGAGAAATACGGGCATATGGCCACAACCAAGAAAGTCACTAGTCGATTTGCCTTTGGTTAAGCGTGTGGAAGAGGCTTTATCTTCCATCGAGGATATGCGTGAGGTGATTTGGTCACACCGTTTCGAGGACGTTATTGCCGACCGGGAGCACCATCGCGACGTGTGCGTAGAAAAGGAGTTCAACACTTCGTGGTTTGTCGAAGGCCTTCTTTGAGATCCAAAAGTTGAAAGATGCGACAATCGAAAGCCTTTCCGCCGAGGAGATTGCACGACGGGGAGGTGGAACTCGAAGAGCTTTCCAAGATGTTGACTATGAAGAGAGCGGCTCTTGAAGATGCAAAGTTGACTTTCTCCAAGAAGAGCAGACTTCTGTTGGATAATTTTCCTTGAACGTTTTTCATTTAGGTTCCTTTTTTTTTTTTTTTTTTGAAAGACATATTGGATGTCTGGTTCAAAGCTTGACCTTTGATAGGCAGCTGGTAGCTTTTTAGGGTATTGGATTATTTCTGGGATGAATGGTTTTGATAATATGACTCTGATTATGTTTTAGGAAAGGAATATTGCTTTTATGAAAGTGTGTGCTAGCAATAGGCACAATACTTCGGTAGTATGACGGTTTTACTAAGAGCCTAAAAACCATTCGTATATCTTGCTTGTGATCTAAATTTACTCACTTCATAGGTTTTGTGAATACGCCCCTCTCCATGTAAAAGGCGGCTTTGCTGATAGCATTGTCAGCAAGTCCCCAATCGCTGGTAGCATCTTCGGCAAGTCCCCATTTTTCTTGTGTAGTTTTACAACTAGTAAGTAGGGTTGCACGGTAGTTGCGTCGGATTGAGTAGCCTTCCCCTACCATCTTGACATCCAGGTCGAAGAATGAGATTGTGATCGACATTGTAGCCGATAGATCAATCCTCCCATTTGTGGTCGCCAATTGTTTATGGGTAAAAATCGTTTCGCCGATTTCGGTAAATTCGGTAGGTGAGTGAGAAACGGTTCAAACCCTAAACAAATGTGCTTGCACGTGAGCACTTTATAGATTCGAGAGATCAATCTATACAAGTCGGCCTAAACCAAGAAATGGCCGTTCCGGACTTGCTTCGGTCACAAAGTGAAGGAGAAGGGTTGATTTGGGGAGGGAAGCAAAGAAAGGTGTTGAGACAGAATAGTTACGGGAGAGTAGTGTCTCGACTTGTATCGAGAAAGTGGAAGCTTCGGAAGCTTGCAAGAGATGAAAGCTTTTGGAGAGCTTGCAAAGTTGCCTTTTCTGTGAGTTGTAGTATTTTTCTCCTGATCGAGACTTGTTGTCTGGTGGAAATAGGTAAGACCTATTTATACAAGTCGAGATTGAAACGTACCCTGGCCTCATGAAGGAAGAGAGTAAAGGGTGAAATAATGGGAGGAGGTGGTAACCGCATGGTGTTAATGGGTGAAAACGTTTTCACCATTATTTCCTCATTTATTTGACCGCTTTATTCCTTTTCACGCTTTCTTAATGTGAGCGTAGTGTACGCTGCAAGTCTGTGACCGCCAAACCAAAACCCCGGAAAGCATCCCCGGTTTGTGTTGATATCTCGTTAGTTGCACCTTGAGTGCAAGTGGTGCTGCTAGTGGCGCGTGTGGCATGTGCCATTGGCATGTGCGGAATGCCCTTGTTGCGGGTTGTACTTCGAGCGCAAGTGGCAATGCCAGAGCTGCTAGTGGCGTGCGTGGCATGTGCCAATGGCATGTGTGGAATGCCTTGGTGGTAGGTTGTATGTTGAGTGTAAGTGGCAATGCCAGAGCTGCTAGTGGCGTGTGCGGCATGTGCCAATGGCATGTGCGGAATGCCTTGGTGGTAGGTTGCACGGTTTGCAAGTTAGGCTACCAGCGTGTGTGTTTGGCATGTGCCAATGGCATGTGCGGAATGCCTTGGTGGTAGGTTGCACGGTTTGCAAGTTAGGCTACCCGGCGTGTGTGTTTGGCATGTGCCAATGGCATGTGCGGAATGCCTTGGTGGTAGGTTGCACGGTTTGCAAGTTAGGCTACCAGCGTGTGTGTTTGGCATGTGCCAATGGCATGTGCGGAATGCCTTGGTGGTAGGTTGCACGGTTTGCAAGTTAGGCTACCAGCGTGTGTGTTTGGCATGTTCCAATGGCATGCGTGGCCATTAGGGCCGTGGCCTTGGTAAGAAAAGCTACCAGCGAGCATGTTGGCATGTGCCAATGGCATGCGTGGCCGTTAGGGCCGTGGCCTTGGTAAGAACATCTACCAGCGAGCATGTTGGCATGTGCCAATGGCATGCGTGGCCGTTAGGGCCGTGGCCTTGGTAAGAAAAGCTACCAGCGAGCATGTTGGCATGTGCCAATGGCATGCGTGGCCGACTTGGCCCAGGTTGTATGGTTCGTAAGCCTAGGGCGCTATATTTGGCATGCGCCAATGGCATAGCGGCTTGGGAATATGGCTTGTGGTACGCGTTGGCATGTGCCAATGGCACGTACGGCCATGTAGACCTAGTTGCACGTTTTGCAAGCCTAGGGCGCTATATTTGGCATACGCCAATGGCATAGCGGCTTGGAAATATGGCTTGTGGTACGCGTTGGTGTGTGCCAATGGCACGTACGGCCATGTTGACCTAGTTGCACGTTTTGCAAGCCTAGGGCGCTATCTTTGGCATGTGCCAATGGCATAACGGCTTAGTTTGGCATGGTTGCCAATGAGTGCGATATGTAGTTTGGTTTTGGCGTTGCTGCCATGGTGCGCGAGTGTGCGGCTTGGCTTTGGCGTTGTTGCCATGGTGCGCGAGTGTGCGGCTTGGTTTGGCATTGTTGCCATGGTGCGCAGTGTGCGGCTTGGTTTGGCACTGTTGCCATGGTGCGCAGTGTGCGGCTTGGTTTGGCATTGTTGCCATGGTGCGCAGTGTGCGGCTTGGTTTGGCGTTGTTGTCATGGTGCGCAGTGTGCGGCTTGGTTTGGCGTTGTTGCCATGGTGCGTAGTGTGCGGCTTGGCTTTGGCGTTGTTGCCATGGCGCGCAGTGTGCGGCTTGGTTTGGCATTGTTGCCATGGTGCGCAGTGTGCGGCTTGGTTTGGCGTTGTTGCCATGGTGCGCAGTGTGCGGCTTGGCTTTGGCGTTGTTGCCATGGTGCGCAGTGTGCGGCTTGGTTTGGCATTGTTGCCATGGTGCGCAGTGTGCGGCTTGGTTTGGCATTATTGCCATGGTGCGCTAGTGTGCGGCTTGGTTTGGCACTTGTTGCCATGGTGCGCGGTGTGCGGCTTGATTTTGGAATTAGGGTTACGCGGTCGAAAACCCTAATCTGGTATTTTGAAAAAATACCCCTATTAATTATTTACACCTGAGTTAAATGCTCTTAGTTAATGTGTTGCGGGTAACACTAGGTCATGGGGTTTTACGATTTTACCCCTTGTTTAAAAACCACCATCAACACCTGCACAACAACACCAGCACCTACAGTTGCGAATCCATTTGCAGCTCAGCTGCCATCTCAAACCAGCCAGCATCATTCCCATTTCATTATCTTCGAGTTCTTCTTCCAAATAACAGCAACAGCTGCAACTCCATCCCAGTAAAGACCGTAGCCTCGACGACACGGAGTTGTATGTATGTTTTAGAATTTGTTTTGTTTGATTTGCTCGAGGACTAGCAAAGTCTAAGTGTGGGGGAATTTGATAGGTGTTGTAAACACCATGATATTTATCTATTGTTTATGCTTTCTTTGCTACTTTTCTTGTAAATTATGTATCTTATGTTTGCTTTTGAGATTTATAGGCGCTTTGGAGTCATTGGAGCAAAAAGAAGTGAAACTCGGTAAAATCCAAGCTTTCTTCTCATCATCTTGAATAGAATGGAAAGACGAAGCTAGCGGCGAAAGAATGAAGCCATTCCGACATCAAATGAGAGAGTTATGAGCAAAATGAATGATTAAGCTTGTCAGTTCCGTAGGACTGACAGTGCAAGAAGATCACTGGTGGCCCTTATCCAATGGTTGGGTGCATGTAGTTGTTGTAGGATCGGAATATCGCAACACCAAGATTCTGGCGAAATCCATAAACGACACACTGCGAAGATATCGCGGGCTGGAAGTAAAAACGACGTAATGGATGACGACAGCCAAAACACGAGAAAGATGTGAAGATGTGGCGAGATCGAGGAATGTCGCGAGATTTAACATATGTACACTTGCGAGAATGTCGCAAGCCAGATCCGAAAATAAAGGACAGCTTAGCTGTCATCCATTATGTAATGTCCTATATAAAGGGCCGAGTAGACTTTAGAGAGGGGGATCTTTTTCGAGTGTTGAGCAAGTCATTAAGATAGAGAAAGTTTAGAGTGGTTGTAATTCTTTTGTTTATCTCCTTTTCATCTTGTGAAATTTTTGGAGTTTGATCAATAAAAATTATAATCGTTCGTCTTAAAATGATTTGATTGTGTGGATTCTTGTGAGGGGTGTAGTGTGGGATTTCCTGCAACTACATAATGGCGCTAGAAACAGGGACGGATTGAAGGAAAAGATTAAAGATTGTTATCAAGGTTGTTCAAATCAAGAAAATGATAAAACTAGTGGATAAATCAGTAAAAATAGAGAAAACTAGAATCAGGAAATTTAACAAAAGATTGGAGTGTAAATTGATCACAAAAACAATGATCAATGAATTCCATGAGAACATCAGAGGGAGAATACATAAACGAGACTTTGAAGGAAAGAAAATTGTAGCAATTGAGAAGACATCACCTTTGAGAGATTGGGAAAAACAGAAAATTACGTTCACAGCAGCAGAAATACCAAAAGAAAATTTGGGACACACATCTCCTTTGGTAATCACAGTAACTACACAGAAAGAAAAGGTGAACACGGCAAAAATTGTGGAAGAATGGACAATAAACAGAACTTTGGTGGATACAGGGAGTTCGGTGGATATAATGTTCTACCATACATACAAATGGGGTACAAAAATGAAGAAATGTCTCCTTCAACTTATCATATTCATGGCTTTAGCAAATCTGTAACAAAACCAAAAGGAGAAATAGAGTTGCGAATTTTACTAGGAGCGAAACACGAGTAATATTCTGTGTGGTGGATATGGAATCACCATACAACATGTTATTGGGAAGACCATGGATACATGCGATTAAAGTTGTAGCGTCGACATTACATCAATGCATTAAATTTCCTATACCAAGTGGGATCGGTGAAATTAGAGGAGATGTGGATAAAGCAAGATTATGTTATCAAATTGAAGTGAAGCAATACGAAGGACGTGCAGAGAAGCGGAAAAATCGCAGGAAAATGGCGAAGGAAGCAAAGAAAGAAGAAGAATTTAGAATTTACATGATAAAAGCAGAGGAAGGAAAAGGCATACCTGGCGAAATTTCGGAAGAATGGAATGGACCTGCGAAGGAGATAAAAGAACCGACACCTATGAGAGAACCTGAGGCCAGTTACACTGCGGCAGAACCAACAAAGGAAGTGAATGTCGGGACCAGAGAAGCACCCAAAATACTAAAAATTGGAACTAAGATGGAGGAAGATGAAGAAGAAAGAACTTTTAATCTGCTGCGAGAATATAAAGACATTTTCGCATGGGATATGGATGAGATACCGGGAATAGATCCGTCTATGGCATGTCATAAATTGGAGATTGATAAAAATGTTAGACCATTCAAACAAAGAATCAGAAAGATTGCAACAACGTATCATCCCCAAATAGAAGAAGAACTGAAGAAGATGCTTGATGCAGGAATCATAAGACAAGCTAAATATCCGGAGTGGATAGCAAACATGGTAGTAGTTCCAAAGAAGAATAAAGGGATAAGAATCTGTATAGATTTCACTGATCTAAATAAAGCTTGTCCAAAAGATAGTTTTCCACTACTAGATATCCCACAATTGGTAGAATCGGCAGCAGCAGGAAATGATAGAATATCTTCTCTAGATGGATACAAAGGATATAATCAAATCCCTCTCGCTGAAGAAGATCAAGAACACACTGCTTTTTTCGCCTCAAGAGGATTATATTGTTATACAAAAATGCCATTTGGTTTGCGAAATCTTTGGAGCAACATACCAAAGAATGGTAGAGAAAGTGTTTGCGAAATGGATACATAAGACACTAGAGGTGTATGTGGATGACATGTTAATAAAAAGTAAAGAAGCAAAAGATCATGTCCAAGATTTGAGAGAAATTTTTGAACAAATGAGACAGTTTAACATCAAAGTAAATCCAGAGAAGTGTATTTTTGGGGTTGCGTCAGGGAAATTTTTAGGCTACATTGTATCAAAAGAGGGTATACAAGTTGATCCGGCGAAGATGCAAGCAATTCGCGACATGCCAACTCCAAAGAACAATAAAAGATGTACAGAAGTTAAACGGACTCTTAGCTTCACTAGGGAGGTTTGTTTCGCGATCATCAGATAAATGCAAACACTTTTTCAACATACTCAAGAAGGGGACAAAATTTAAATGGACGGATGAATGCGAGAAAGCCCTGCAAGGAATAAAAGATTATCTGATGAATATATCTATTTTGCAAAAAGCAGAACCAGGAGAAGAACTATTACTATATCTTGCGACAACATCGCACGCATTAAGTGTTGTGTTATTGCGAGTAGATGCAGGAATTGAGAAACCAATCTACTACATCAGTAAAACTTTCAATGCCGCAGAGAAAAATTATTCAAATATTGAAAAGTTAATTTTGGCGTTAGTTTATGCAGCATTCAAACTTCGCATATATTTTCAAGCACATACAGTAAGGGTGTTGACAAAGGTACCCATTGAATCATTAATGAAGAATTCAAAAAGATGAGCCATAGTCGAGAGATGGAATGCACAAATAGGACACTTCAAAATCAAGTATGAAGTACTATCTTCACCCAAGTCACAAATTGTCGCAGATTTTTTAGCAGAATTTCCTTTAGAAGATGATGAAGCAGTGGAAGAAATAATGGATATAAAAGAAGAATATGGAAACCCAAAGGACCTATTGACAGAGCCAGATAGATGGGAGGTGTTGGTAGATGGATCATCAAATGGAGAAGGTAACGAAATTGGAATTGTTTTGATTTCGCTAGAGGGCACTAAAATGGTTTTTTCCTTTAGACTGGAATTTACATCCACCAATAATGAAACGGAATATGAAGCTGTAATACATGCTTTGAAATTCGTAATAGAAATACAGTTGGAAAATGTGAGAATCACCAGTGACTCGTAGCTAGTCATTCGACAAATAAAAGGAGAATACACTACAAACGAACCATCTTTAAAGAAAAACAAGAAACTTGTTGGAGAATTGTCAGCGAAAATCCCAAAAATAAAATGGAGACACATATCAAGAAAACATAATAGACTCGCAGATGCTTTTGCTTTTATCTCAAGTATGATGACAGATCCAACTGCGAGATGCATAAAGATACAAACACTTTTATCACCATCAATCAATAAGGAAGAAGAAGGAGAGGTAGACGTGATGATCATAGAAGATGGGGAGCAAACACCCGTTATTGAAGATTGGAGAGCCGAACTTCATGCATATTTGATGAAAGGAGAAACACCGAGAAATAGGCTGGAGGCGCACAAATTAAAAAGCCGTGCTACAAATTATGAACTAAGAGATGGGATACTATACCAGAGATCTTTTAATGGACCTTCACTCAGGTGTTTGACACGAGAAGAAGGAGAAGCAGTGTTAAAGATGTTGCATAGTGGGGATGCTGGCAATCACGGCGGTGGAAGATCTTTGGCATACAGAGCGAAAATACAAGGCTATTACTGGCCATATATGCATGAAGATGCGAAACGTGTATCAAGACGTTGTGAAGATTGCCAAAGGCATGGAAAGAAAATACATGCACCTGGAGCACTATTAACATCTTCAATAAATGTATGGCCCTTTGGAAAATGGAGTTTAGATATTGTTGGACCGTTTTTACCAGGGTCTGGACAAAGAAGATATTTGATTGTCGCTACAGACTATTTCACAAAATGGGCAGAAGTAAAGGCAGTACAACACATTCGCGACAAAGATATTTTTACATTCATATTTAAGAATATCATATGTAGATTTGGAATTCCCGCACAATTGGTATCGATAATGGGAAGATTCGAGGGACGAGAATATAGAATTGTTACTTAATGCATTTAAGATAAAATGTGGAAAGTCAACTCCATTATACCCTCGGGCAAATGGGCGAGCGAAGCAACAAATAAGACAATCGCAGATATATTGAAGAAGAAATTAGAAGGGTACAATAAAGCATGGTGCGAACAGTACATAATGCTTTGTGGGCTTACAATACAACCAAAGCGAGAAGCCACGGGAATGTCACCTTCTGTTTAACATATGGGGTTGAGGCTGTGCTACCAACAGAAGTTATTATCCCAACAACAAAGAGAGAAGCTTGGGAGAAAAATCTTAGTGCGGGTATTATTTTAACTAAATTGGATGAATTAGAAGAAAAAAGAGAAAGGGCTTTGCAGCATATGGAAAATTACCAGCGAAGATTAGCCCGAGAATATAATAAACATGTTAAAACACGAAAATTTCAACCAGGCGATTTGGTGCTGCGAGAAACACCGATATATCAGCGAGAAAGTGGTGGAAAGCTTCCGAAAAAATGGGACAAACCTTATATCATCAAGGAGATAGTTGGAACAGGGGCATATAGATTGATGGACCCTGAGGGTAGAGATGTGGGACGCAGACTCGATAGACCATGGAATAGATTATACTTAAAGAGATATTACCCATAAAAAATTATGGTGAAGAAGTATACTGCGGAATGGTACATGATTGAGGCAAAAAGAATTAAATATTTCATTTTTATATTCGAAAAACATGCGAATATTTCGCACAAGAAAACGACGAAAAATTATCAAAGATCAGCGAAATTACAAAAGAGCTTACATATACAGAAGAATCAACAAAATAATCAGAAAGTGGCGAACTTACTATGGCGTACACCCTAGTTCGCGAACACAATTTCGCAAGAGGCAAAAGAACCTAAAGTGCGTCATAGTAGGGGGTACCTATTACATATAAAGCAAAATTGACAAAATAATCAGAATGGGATGAACCTTTATGGCGTACACCCTAGTTCGCGAATAAAATTTCGTAAGAGGCAAAGTACCTAAAATGCATCATGTAAGGGGGTATCTGTAGCGTGGCTCAGGGAAAAGGTTACACCGCCCCTGGAACCTGAGTCATGAAGATTGGGGGTAATAAAACCCATCCAGGAGAGATACCTTGGATTTTCAATCTAAGCTTATGACTTAGGTTGGACGACCGGGGGTCTCTTCTAAGGAGTCAGCATTTGACCAAGGCGCCGAGGTACACGGTTGAGCCAAGGGTGCCTGGGACATTTGAAGTGTCTCGGCCATTCTTGGCAAGTCTCGGCTTATGCTGCACTTGGCCCGAAGAAAACTCCACTTAGGGTGCAGTCTCGTAACCATAAGCCCTATAGGCAAAAGGGATAAGAGGCTGCGAAAACAACTGGTTGTTGTTAAGACCGGATGGGAGGAGCTAGCCGTGTATGGCAGAAGTACGCCTCCTTGAAGGGGCAACCAGGGGGAAGATAAGGGCGGCACCCTCCATTAGGGAGCTGATAGTGTCAAAAAAGACGTAAATGTCATGAGGCTTCTTACTCACGAGAGTATCAAGGCTTGTCATATTTATGCAACAATACTGAAGAGGCAAAAATACAAAAGAGTAGATAAGACGAGATCAATGGGTCATTGCATACAAGTGTAAAGACGTCCTGCGATTTCGTCGCAAAGACGGCAATGTCATGGGGCTTTATGTTCGCAAGGATATTTAGGCATGTCATATTGTCGCAAGAAAAATATCCTGCAGAGGCAATAATACTAAAGAAATGATAAGACAAGATCAATGGATCATTACATGAAAGTGTAAAGACGTCCTGCGATTTTGTCGCAATAATGAGAGGTGGCAAAATAAGACCTTTAACTAGGAAGGCAAAATAAGACCACACAAGAGAAATGATAAGGCGAGATCAATGGGTCATCACATGAAAATGTAAGGGCGTCCTGCGATCTTGTCGCAATGAAAAAATTCACATAAACAGTTTGAATGTAGATAACAGAGATCTTTCATCGCAAAAAAGATAATGAAAAACAAAATGGGAATTGTTAAACATCAAAGATTGTCTTCCATGCAAGAAAGAAGAATAATAAACGAGTAAATACATCTCAAAGGTGATTGAAGTACATAAAAAAGTAACAATGCAAGAAGTAAAATTATAAGAGAAGTTCAATTCTCAATATCAATTTTTTCACCAGAAGGAGATACTGGATGTTCTTCAACAATTTTATTAGCCTCACCAACTTCCACACTTTCGCCAGTTATTGCATTCTCGCCAGACCCTCCTTCAACTAAATTATTATTGACAACTTCATTAGGTGGAATCACCTCTTCATTTGCGGAATCTTCGCCACTTTCATAATCATAATCACTATCGGGAGGATTAGGAATTTCATCATCACCTACTTCCAGAGGTTCGACAGATACAGGATCAAGAGATTTGGACAATAAGACATCATTCACAAGAACTTCAGCTTTGAGATGAAATTGTCTAATGAGTGCTTTTTGATGATTCCTACTCTCTATATCTTTAGAGTAAGCAAGATAGTCGAATCTTCTTTCTGCCCGATCGCGAGAGCGAGAGCAAGAGAAAGCGACAAGCGAGTCCATTTTCTTTGCGAATTTTAGCATAGTCAGATTTCAAAGTGGAAATGGAGGAGTGAAGATTTTTCTCGGATTCTGCAAAAATAAAGAGTATAGAAAATAATTCAGATTTTTCTTGAATTCGTAAGGAAAATACCATAAATTCAAGAAAACAAATTGATTAAGGTAGTCAAATATCATGACTACCTTCCTTTTGCGAGATAAGATATTGAGTTAAAGCCAAACAACTATTCTCCAAATGATCCATGGCACTGTCAAAATTATCTCCAACCAAACCTTTCAGTCGAGATCGCAAGCTCTTTTCGTTAGAAACAAGTAAGGCGTTTTCCTTCGCAAGAGAAGAGTAGGATTCTTCTAACTTGGAATATTGATCCTTGAGTTGGCTTGTTTTTACACTTAAAATTATTCTACCTTGGATAAGTTTATCCCTCTCAACAATAACTTCTTCGAGTTTACTTCTCAGCGAACATAGAGATTGTTCTTGTTCTTTACACATTTTTTGATAGACATCAAGTTGTTGCGAGGAAATCGCCACCTTGTTTAACAGAGCTCGCTTCTCTTGAGAAAGAGTTCCATTTTCATCTGATAAAGTTTCCAACTCCAAATTAGTTGTATTCAAAAAGTAAGAGAGGCGAGATAATTCACTACTTAATGAGCCTTACTTCTGAACTAAGTCAGCATTTTCTTTAGAAAGATTATCTATTTGATCAACAGAGTATGTATGAAGATTATCTAATTGGTTATATTTCTCCATCCAAACATCTCTATCCATTTGAATTTCTTCAACAACATATTCCAACTGATATATCTCCATTTTTCGCTTCTGGTTCAAAGCTTGAAGGGCGAACAAGGGCTTGAAGATTAAAATATATATATATATATATATTGAGAAAGGGGAGGGGAATTGTACCTTTTAATTCTTCGTTCTTATTGCGAAGATTATCACGATCCAGTGAGACATTTTGAAGTTTTTGATTCTCAAGACGGAGAGTGTCACACTTTGCAGTCATGGCTTGGAGATTGTTCTTCAAAATTTTAACTTCTTGCTCTAAAGATGTTTGCGAAATTCTGTCCCGTAACCAAAGTATTTACTCAAAATCTCGCAGACATTAGACTTGATAGGATCGACGGAGGTCTTCTTGGCGTCATTCATAATATCTGATAAAACTTTGAAAGCCACGTCCATTCCCTCCAAATTTTCCTTAGTAGGAGGGATAGACTCGGATGAAGAAGTAGTGACGACGGAAGAGGGGAGAGTTGAATCGTCTTTCGTCGGAGGAATGTCATGTGAAGATGAAATCTAATGAAGGTTAATGGGGGGGGAAAGGCAGAGGCATCGATAGTAGAAGAAGAAAAGGGTTCATTCACAACAGGATTATCATGAGGAACTTCATCTATGGAAAACTCAGACATAGGAGGAAAATCAGCAGCGATATTTTCGCAGATGGAAAGAGTAGATTTATCTTGCGATGATATCGCAGGAGGAGTTGTAAGCTTAAATATAGGAAAAGGAACAGAAGTTTCAACATTTTTAGAACGACGAGATCTTTTGGGGGATCTATCGACGTTTTTGTCATCCTGCGAATCACAAGTTAAATAAGAAACAGAGGCAACAATATTGTTATTAGAAGAGTAAATGTTTCTTAATACCTTGCTATTCGCAGGCTTTCTCTTGTGTGCAACGGATTTTGGTTGCGAACCCTTGGATGTTTTAGGATTTTGGACTGTGAATTTGGTAACAGGGACGTTCTTACTAAAACAGAAACAATAAGGGAATTAATCAGAGATGAACAAAATCAAATAAAGTAATCTCAATTAGAAGAGTTCAAATAGATCACATGTAGTATGATCTACAAACCTTGATGGCTCCATAAGAACAAGAGAGAGAAGATTTCTGACAAGATGAACAACAACAAAAAGTTGCGAGACAATAAAGAATTCACAAAGAATGCGAGAGATGAAGAAGATGAAGTAAAAGAAAAGAAAGATATCCTTGATAGATCTCTTCTTAAATAGACAAGAAAAGGATGACCGGTTAGCATTTAATGTGCCGATAAAAAGGGGAATATGTAACACGTGTAAGCAGTTATACTGGATTTACGGAAGCTTGTCGGCAGAAAAATAAAGGAAAAAAATGAACGGCCGTGGCGTTTTGAAAGTACTAGTTCTCATGACGTTCTCTTCTTCGCAGAGAAGACATGAGAAGGGGCAAGATGTAGGATCGGAATATCGCAACACCAAGATTCTCACGAAATCCATAAACGACATACTGCGAAGATATCGCGGGCTGGAAGTAAAAACGACGTAACGGATGACGACAGCCAAAACACGAGAAAGATGTGAAGATGTGGCGTGATCGAGGAATGTCGCGAGATTTAACATATGTACACTTGCGAGAATGTCGCAAGCCAGATCCGAAAATAAAGGACAGCTTAGCTGTCATCCATTATGTAATGTCCTATATAAAGGGCCGAGTAGACTTTAGAGAGGGGGGGGGATCTTTTTTGAGTGTTGAGCAAGTCATTAAGAGAGAGAAGGTTTAGAGTGGTTGTAATTCTTTAGTTTATCACCTTTTCATCTTGTAACATTTTTGGAGTTTGATCAATAAAAATTATAATCGTTCGTCTTAAAATGATTTGATTGTGTGGATTCTTGTGAGGGGTGTAGTGTGGGATTTCCTGCAACTACAGTTTTTTTATTCACTACAACCCAAAACCCAGAGAAACATTTTCTCTTCTCATTATTGTGTTTGTCTGATTGAGAAAAAAGAGGAACTGAGATGGCGGCTTCGTTAATATGCAGAGAGAATCAGATCGAGAAGGTGGCCGATGTTAAAGAACTGATGGAGATGGTGGCAACTGTTGATCAATGGTTTCTGAGTTGAGGTCTGAATTGAGACGTTTTAGCGTTAGAGATGAAGTTGTTGTTGTTGTACTAAAGAAGGAATTTGTCTGTCGATAAGGATATTTGATGGCCGGAAAATCATGGATCTGAAGCTGTTACTAAGATGGGTTTCTGATACTCATGTAATTCAAGAATGGGGTTGAGTTGAAGAGAGAAATTGAAGTCTGTGGTGAGATAATTAATGGGTATGACTCAAATTCATGTTTCATTCAGATTATAAAGGGAAGGAGGAGATGCTAGTGTAGCCTCTGCCATGAATCTGGTGTTGTTTCAATGGGTCTGCAGTAAATTGAGTTTATAATTATGCTGCTGATGGTCGAAATGGTAATGCAGTCAAATGGGATTTGTGTTGGTGGTTAGTTGTCGTAGATGCAGTAGACATAGCACTGATGGGAGATGCTCTTGGCTAGGCAGAGTGTAATGGTTGAAGATGCAATGTTGGTGAACGATGCAGTTGAGACAATGAGCTCTGGTTTGAATCAGTGGTACTGTGAACTAGTGGTTGTTGCAGGTGAACATGGGAATCAGATGAGCAGCTGCCAACAAAACAAGGAGAAGAAAATGGTGTTGCTGCTGTGATGTTGTTGCTAGGATTCAAGAAGACAGTGAGATGGGTATGGTGGTACAGCAACAGATAGATGCAGAACTGGTCAAGATGATGCAGTTGCAGTGGTTTTGGTTGGATGAAGAAGAATGAAAGAAACAGTGAAGAAGAGATGATCTGAGAAGATGAGAGTCAAGCAGGTGCTTTTGTGTTGGAGCCTGGTGGTGTACTTGAGCTGAAATTGAAGCGAAGAAAGTGAGGCAAGTTTGTTGTGGGTTTGAGTATGCTAAAATGGGAATGGCATTGCAGGTGAGATGGAGGTTGAATCTGAGATCGAATCAGGAAAGAGATATTAAGGCTGTTGCAGATGATTGCCATGGATTAGGTGGAATTGTGTAAGGCTGGAAGGCAGCGTTGTTGCTGCAATGGAAGAATGGTGGTGCTCAAGTCTGATGTGAGGTTCTAGTATGAGTTACAGGTGATAGTGAATTGTGTTGTGGTGGAGCTCGCTGCAAGGAATCCGATAGCCGAAATGGAAGATAATGGAGTAACAGAGAATGAAGTATGAGCTGCGTAGGAGTCTGTTGGCCTGAGATTTGCAAATGGGTACAGATTATGGGGATGATGAGTTTGCATAACAGAGAATGGATTGAAACTGTAGTTGCAATTGGAGTCTGGTGGATGTTACAGGGAGTAGTTGTGGTTGGTTCTAAGGAGTTAGAAGCTGATGTTGTGTGCTGCAATTGAGGATGGTACTGCGAAATAGCGATGGGTTTGATTTTACAACAAACTGGTGCAATGGCTGTGCAGACGTGTGACAAGATGCATCTGGAGCTGTTGGTACAGGGCATGACTTAGACTTGGCAGGTGCAGTGTGCAAGAGTTGGTGATCCAGGTGGAAGAAGAGGCGCAAATGTTGTTACTTCTGGGGAACAACGAAGCTTAAGAGCTCAATGAGCTGAGATGATATGCGAGGAAGCTGAGCAAGAAATTGGTTATTTGTTGTGAGTAGAATGAGTATTGAAGTTCGAAATGAGAATTGTTGAATAGTTGCGTTACTAGTAGATGTATGTTAGGACAACAATCATGCGAGAGGCGGCTTGGAATGAATTGAGCTAAGATGGAGCTGTTGATTGTGTTGGTGCTTGAAGGTGGTAATAGATGCAAGGGAGTGTGAGAGTTTTTGAGCGTTGCGACTAATTGCAATTAAATGAGCATTACAGATGCGTCGGGTGAACTGAAGTTGAGCTGAAATGGGAGATGGAATTGAATGAATGTCTGAAAGTAGTAACTGGTGAATGAATTATATACACTGGAGGAGCTGAAACAAAATACCTGAAATTGGCCTGGATCGGTCAAAACGGCGAGTTGACTCACTGGTCCAGGTAGATAATTCAGATGGATTTGGACCTAGGCTCCACTCGTGGGCTGTTCCAGAGGTTGCTTTTTGCCAGAGTTTATTTGCTCTCAACCGAAATTTAGAGCTTAGCAGGAGGTATTTAAGAGGCGGGAGACCTAATTATCGAGGGACCTCTCCATGAGGGAGAAATCTTATCTCTTCTTCTACTTTCGTTCTAGGGTTTTAGACATGGAAACTCTTATTTTTCTTCTTGTTATGAACCCCATAACATGAGTAGTTAATTATATCATTGGTTATGGATTAATTTGATTTCACAAAGCATGTTTCTTATTCAATAAATTAGTTTTGTCTCCATGCTTTATCGTTTATGATTCACCATTAATATTGTCATATGAGTTGAATGCTTGTTTAGTCGAGTCGTGAATCGATTGAGTTTACTTTCATCTCTATTGCTAGATTAGAGTTTATTATACGCAAAAGTGATAAAATTTCTGATTGCAAGTAGCATAATTGTGGGTAGTGCTTGTAGTGATATATCCTACTAGTCACAAGTGAGTCATAACCTTTGTTAAATCGGATTAGTGCTTTTACACGTTTGATTGCTTTGATTGGCCTGATTTCATAGAACTTAACACATCTAGGGAATTAAACTTGATTAGTGCTTTTACACGTTAGGTTGTTCTCTAAGATAGAATTCATATTCGCATCTTTTAATGTGTTTGTTGATGACAAGAGGAGATTTGCGGCATATTCTTGCGATCAAGGTATTCTAGGGCCTTTGATAAAAGTTGAGATTAAAGTATCAATTCTAGTTATTGTGTTGAAAACATGTTTGTGATTGAAGATGAAATCCTTAACCAATATCTTCACATATTTGCGTGCTTGCTTTGCTTTGTTTGCTTTTAGTTTATTTCCTTTACATAAAATCAGAAAAATTCCCCCTTTGTTTATATAAGAAATCGAAACAACTTGACAACCTAGACCTCTCAGTGGGAACGATCCTTTCTTGCCCTTGATATATTTATATTTTGAGTAGTAAGAAAGTGTAATTTATTTTTGACGCATACAACAGCGATCAATAGGTTAGCTTGAAAGTATTAGGATATGAGACATTACAAGTATTGCGAAGACTTGAAGATGTGAAGAAGCAAGGAGCTACAACGACAACAATCATCCTTCCACTTGAGGTTAGTGATATTTGAATTGAACTGTTTCATTCCCTAACGTATCTTTCAAGTCGTGCATATTGAAAACGAATCGCTGAAGCATATTTGAACTCTAGATAGACATAGTATTAAGGAATACAATACGAGGTTTATTGCTTAACCATTAAACTTTGTAGATAAGACATCGCCATAATCATTTGAATGCTATTGTGATTATGTATGGGGTATGAGGTGAGGATTTCATCCTAGGGAACAATGTTTACATGTGTTCTAAGGAAGTAAGTTCATAAACTTGTTTGTGAACCGAAAAGGAAATTGCCAGGTGTTATTGGTTTTGTTATTCATTGCATATCTTATGAACAACCAATATGTGTGATAGAGTATAACCGCTCACAACTTGTTGTGTTCTTGGTAGAACTGTTCACAAAGGCCTGACTTATGTATTGGTATAACTTTTATTAGTAAAACCGATCTTAAGTAATCACCTGTGGTATAATCGGATTTTGTATGTCTGACCTTGTATGGGAAAGGGAACCGATCCTTGTAAGGTAAAGGGAACCGATCCTAGTAAGGGAAAGGGAACCGATCCTAGTAAGGGGTGCAATACATCAAAGGGAACCGATCCTTGTATGGGGTGCAGCAAGGTTTATAGCAGAAAGGGGAACCAATCCTATGGACATGTGCAACACATATAAGTTAGATACCATATATATGTGGGGAACCGATCCTAGTACCTAGTCAACCGAACTTTTGGGAAGCTAGTGTGACTATGCACAGTACTCACATGGAGGTAGAACCGAAACTTGTTTTGGTAGAACCGTAAACCCATGATTTTGATTGAATGATGGTTTGATCAATCACATAGTTCTTGAAAGTCAGATGAACCAATTCTAAACTTGTTTGGAAGTGTGGCAAATCGGTTTCAAGGTTTTGAGTGTGAAAGAGAACTTACAAAGTTAAGATGTCGACAAACTTTGAACACGTGCTGTGAATGTTTATTTCTATAATTGTTCAAAGATATTCCTTAACCGCTAAGGGAAGAGAATCCCAGGATCGAAACATAAGTAAGTTAAGAATCTTTTAATTAAGGTTATTAATTTCATTTTGTAGGGAAATTACAGAATTAGTAATGTGCATTTACTAATTACATTTTCCGAGAGATTTCGATCGTTATTTTTGGATAGAGCATTTCCGGGAATTATGAAAACCGAATCTGTGCTTTTATGAATATCTTGAGAATATTTTCGGTTTTGGAAATTCCTTGGTGTCCAAACTTCGTTGTCTATAAATACACGAAGTTTTCCTTTCTAGCAAACTAATCCTTCTGTTGATGGTGGATTTTCATTTAAAGTTAAAATTGTAAAAACCAGAAAATTATGCGCTGACATCTTGTAAAAGATAAGGCCATCAATAAGTGTTGGATACTCCCTCACTTAATTCACCTAGAATGGAGCATGTGGCAACAATCCCATTCTGTGAATTAAATACACGAAATTCATCCAGGTTGGAGCATGTAGCAACAATCCCATATACCATGTGAATTTCTAGCATTATTAATTAATGCGCAATCAGCCTTGTATTTCCTGTACTCATTATCAGTGCGGCATGACGACTGAGTGTTGCTCTTACAGAGCAACACGAACCTCCAAGCATTATAATGAAACCATGTACGAAATACCCGTATGTGTGACTCTCGGTGTGTTATACTAGCCCGATTGAGTCCCTCTCGGTGTGTTATACTAGCCCGATTGAGCATCCGGTTTGACCGTATCGTCCGGATATGATCTGATCATCCAACTCCACAAGCATGATTGGATGACCCGGATCAATTCCATCACCCCCAAGCGGTATGGAATATCCCTTTCGCCGAACCAACGCGGACCCCGCATGGTCGGCCTCCCTCCAGAATTGGCCTAGCTTGCCAAAACGTCCAAACCATAGCAGTATGGGCGGAAAATCCTAAAATTAGGGTTTGCGGCATATTACATGTGTCGCAAAACAGTCTCAACCATCCATCTTTGCAGGTATAGATGGAGGGTGTAGATGAAGATTCAAAGGGCCCAGAGCATGTCAACACAATCACCGTGGGCCTGCCTACATACCTGACCGATCGGTCAGGACTAACCATGGTTGGTTATCCTAATTCGTGCGCCCAAACAGAGCATGGTTACACGGCCGTGAAACCCAAATTAGGGTTTTGAGCATCACGAGCGTCCATCTTCTCCAGCACGAATGGAGGGTCCAAGATTAGATTAAGCAGGTCCGGCCATACCAGCATGACCACCGTGGACCCATCTATCCCCTCACCCGATCGGCCAAGGCATATCACGCCTGGTCATTCCAAGACGCGCGCCCAAACTAGCGTGGTCACACCTCCCAAACCGCAAACTAATCTCGACCGCTCAACTTCGCCGAACGATTTGAGTGGTTCAGATCACGTTAGTCAGGTGTAGGCATGAACACCAGCCTACCACTTACACGCCAGACCGGTCGGCCAAGACCGACCAAGTTAGTTCATCTTGGAACGCGCGCCGGAAGTGAGCATGGTGCGCGGCTTTTTGCGGTACCAAATTCCTATTACAAAATCGATCTCCACCACTCCTCTTTGCCGGTCAAATTGAGTGGCCTAGATTGCACCTTCATGGGACAGGTGAGATATGGACGTGTACACCGGTATGTTGTCTACACGCATGCCCGGTCGGTCCTTTCAAAAACCTTCCCATGCTTGGTTTCGACCAAGTGAAGAGTGATGCTTGCGCACCTCTTCAAAAACCCTAATTCATTAACGGTCGCGCAGATGAGTGTCTCAAAGATCATCTCGTCCGTCCAACTTCACCAGACTTGGTTATGCAACCCCGGTCAGGAGTTAATTGGTCGGTGAGGCGTCACCACCCATCACTTTACCACACCATGATGCAAGACTGCATAAAATACACATGATACTTCACAAGTATCAACTTCCCGAATAACGCAGGTTATTCAATTCAAAGATTACATGCTACCTTTCGTGGATCCACGATCCACACATTCCAGACATCAATCATGTCACAAATTGGGGGATACATACTGGGGTATTGGTCTGGTGGTTTACAGCGTGCAGCGTGCAACGCGCCATCACAAGAACGTGTTAGGAAGTTATGGACGGTTAGCGATGACATGAGAAGTGGGCAAGACTAATCGTGTAGCATCGACACACAACTCCACTACTCCATCACTCCACTTCCTCCACTTCCCATGAGAGACGTGAATAAGGCTCAATGACTTGTATAAATAGGTTCTCCTCCCTATTTCCACCAACAGAGCAAGTCCAGACAAAAAACAGAAACCAAGTGTTAATACAAAAACACCGGAACTGATAGCTTGCATCCTGTAAGCCGGTTCAGCCTTCTGTTACAAGTCATAAGCAAGCCAACACCTTCACAATCTCAACACCTTCTTCGCTTCCCTCCCTAAGATCAACCCCATCTCCTTCACTTTGTGACCGAAACAAGTCCGGAACGGCCATTTCTTGGTTTAGGTAGGACTTGCCTGATTGATTTCCGAATCTACAAGCACTCACCGCGCAGTGCATTTGTTTAGGGTTTAGATTCATTCCTCATCCACACACCCCAAATTACCAAATCCGGCAGGAATAGTTTTCACCCATAAACAATTGGCGACCACGGTGGGACGTTGATCTCTCGGTTGCAAAAAATTGAATTCTCAATTTTTCGGTTTTCATCTCACGATGTATCCTCACTCGGAGACCACAGGTGGTTCAAGATATCATGGGAAGTGTAGCTAGAATGCTGGAGGATGTCTTGGCAAATCAAGCCGGTATCGCTAGAAGACAGAGCGAGACATTCCGCCTTTTGAATGATATAACAACGCAATTACAAGAAGGGTCGGCAGGCATCTACTCAAACAGTGCAAGAAGTGTTGGATCCTTAGTCAGGGGTCACACCTTTACCAGTGGAGATGCAGAAAGAGCGCGTAATCACAGGTGACTCAGGAGAGACGAACAACATGGTCCAGCCGACAACGAAGACTCGAGGCAACTCCACAGAGGAAAAGACTTGTCCGGGGTACCACAACGTCTATCGGATAAAGAAATGGAGCCTGCAGCTTACGGATCCCTGCTGGAAGATTTATTTCTCAAGACCCTTGTCGAAGCCCGAAAGACTGTTCAATCCGCATCGACCTTTCAACTAAGTGAAGAAATGCTTGAGGAAGGAGAGATCAATCAAGGAACACGTGAGTACAGAGGATGGGAACGTTCAATTCGATCACTCAGCAGTGATATTACAACACCTCCCATCACCAGAGCCAGAGCAGCCGCAAATCCTGGCATCTCATCAAGTGTAACACCTCTGGTAGTCACCAGAGCAACAACTTCCACTCCTTCATCAGGACGAGGAGCCGGAGGGACGAGAGGAGGACCATCCTCCATTACCATTGCAGACTTGATGGAGAAGCAGGAAGTTCTTGCTAAGACTCAAACGGATATGGCCGCAACTCAGAAAGAGGTACTCACTTTTCTTAAGGCATTAACTGATCGATTTCCACAAGAGCCGTGGCAGCCCCTGGAGCAAAAAATGAACGCATTCAACGCACCGGAGAAGGTACTTCAGCGGCGCGGACCTCCATGGACCTGATCAAAGAAGCGACATCAGATATGAGCGGTCCTGTCATGGAGACTCCTACACTGGGGACTGATCCTCACAACGATCCTCCTCAAGTCAATAGTTTCACTATGAACCAGAGGCCGGTGGATCGGGAAGCGTTTTCTCTAGTGGAAAGCTTATACGAACTTTCACACCTCTCGAAGAATCAGCGCACGGAGACATTTTGCTGCAATCAACCAGAGGAAGTTCACAACCGTGCCCTACATGTCACCGCACGCATCAAGGATTCAGAGTTCAAGACGGCCCTTATCGACACAGGAGCGTCTTGAATGTGATTACTCTCAAGACTCTCGGGACATCCAAGGTTCTCCCGTGCAAGGTCGTACGGAAGCCTACCACAATGACGGACTTCGAGGGAAACCAAACCAGCACATACGGGAGAAGCTCCGCCGAAAGAATCAAACAAGTTCGTTGCATCCCACTCCCCACGTGGGCGTCAATTCAGGAAGAAGACCGGCTTGCATCATTGAGGGCTAGTACCCACGATACATCTTTGTTGACGAAGCATTCTTCTCCATCCTGTGAAGCCACGACCCACGTTCACACGAAGAGGGAACGAACTTTTATGGCGAGTCGTGACCAGAAAGGGAAAACGGTATACGGACACTGCCATTATTAATTAGCATGGGAGACTGTTACCCGGTCTCTCCACCTAATGGAATGCTACAACAGCAACGAACCACAAGAGCAAGTGCTAGATGCTCCACAACAGCTGCAAGAGGGCACCAACTCCACAACTGATGAGATTGAAATCGTTGGGGAATCTCCTAGGCCTATCTCCATCAGCTCAACCTTGAGTACGGATAAACGCACGAAGCTCGTGGAACCTCTCAAAGATTACCAAGACATATTCGCTTGGAGATATGAAGAAATGCCGGATTTAGATGAAAATTGATCACTCATCATCTACATGTCATACCTGGATCCAAGTCGGTTAAACGGTTGTAGTTCGGATCAGTCTTTGCATAGACTTGAGATACTTGAACAACAGTCTTTGCTCCAAAAACGATCCTCCTCTACCTAACATCGACATGTTAGTAGATGCAACCAGCGGACACGGCATGTTCTCCTCCATGGATGGATGTAGCGGCTACAACCAGATAAGGATGTACGAGCATGACACAAGTAAGATAGCTTTTCGAACTCCTCTCGGAAATTTTTATTATACCATACTTCCATTTGGTTTAAAGAATACCGGTGCAACGTGTCAACGCTCTATGACGGCAATCTTCCACTGGAGCCAATACCTCAAGGGAGCAGCCTCAAGAAGATAACGATTTCCACGCGTCATATCGAGCAAGATCCGGGCGAGTCACTCTATCAGACAGTGGTCGAACAAGATCCGGGCGAGTCACTTTATCAGATAGTGGTACATGTCTATCATGCTATGTTGGAGAATCCGCGCTTTTGGTCATCCTCTGGAGCTGTTGAACGCTCATCTACAACAACATATGCCCCGATAGAAAGAAACAGGCCTGCCGATAATGAAGAGCCTCATAATGTTTGTAGGGACATATATCTCACCAACAAATGCGATACAACCTTGACCTTTCGTGAGCGGTTCCACAAGCAGCAAGAGGAAAACCACCGAGATACAACATCCTGCGCGTCCGTCAACTCCAACTCCAGCACCACATGCATGACTCCCATAATGATGAAACAATGTCCAAGATATTCCATATCTGGCTCGAAAACAACCACTACGAACAAACCATGTAAACCACGCTTGGGGACTGAGGCTCAGCATGAAGTTCCTTCACCGTCAGTCAAGAATTATTCAACATGAGAGAGATGGTCAGTCAAGAAGTATGGAATTCGCAAGGGTAAATCGAACTGAAGAGGGAAACACTTCAACGCTCCCTCTAGCAGAAGCTGCTTCAATGGTCTATTCAAGAGCCGCCTCAACGCTCTCTCCGGGACCCACGTTCGCTTTGTAATCCTTCTTCAACACTCTCTCCAGGATCCACCTCAACGTTCGCACCAGAAACCACTTTAACATCCTCTCGATCCGTTTCAACACTCAAGCTGCATCAATAATCTGCGCTCTGGTCAAGTTATCTTTGATGTACTCATTGCTCAACATACGTCTCATCCATCCTTCATGAGGGCCCAGCGGAGCATGAAAAACCTTGAAGTCGATAAGAGAAGGGTTATCTTGTGGAACAGATATTTTCATATAGTTGAAAGGGCGCGGTGAACAACTCATCATCAATGTTCGGCATATCTTTGAAGCTGTTAACACCTCCTGACTTGGCACTAGCATTATCCCCAGAAGACATCTTAACAGGAGTTCTTTTCTTCATTATACAATAAAAGACATGAGTCAGTACTTGTATAAAAACGCGTTAGATGTGTAGTCACACATGACAGAACACACATTCACGTTGGAGTACACAAGGCTGGTATTGGGTCCAAACACCGGTATTTCTCAAGTCTCAAGTCCGGTATTGATCAAGTCACAAGTCCGGTATTGCTCAAGTTTCAAGTCTGGTATTGATCAAAGTCACAAAGCTGGTATTCGAATAAAACAGGCGCACGCAGCAGGGCCGGTTTTCAGTCGAAACACATGGTCGACGTTCAGTCAGGCACGCGGCGGGTCCCACTTGATCCTAGCCCCAGATTGGTCGAAGCAGTAACTACTGTCCCCAATCAAAGCTCTCTTTCCAGAAGAAGGCGTTTCAGCTCCAACACTTCAACGCTCTCCCGGGCCTGCTCTAGAAGCTGCTTCAACGCTTTCTACAGGACCCACATTTACATTTGAGCACACAAGGTTCATTTTTTAAAAGCAAGCTTGCTCACATCGGGTCCCACGTTCGAGCAAAGCAAACAGCAAGGCCGGTGTTTGGTCAAAGCATCAAGTCCGGTGTTTAGTCAGGCTAGCTGGGTCGGTGTTTGGTCGAAGTAGCAAGATGACACTCGAGCAATTACATCAACCGTACGGTCAAAGAAGGCGCAGGACATGGCCGACGTTTGAAACATGTACACGATGGTCCCGCGTTTGATCGATGCATGCACATCTGCCCATGTTCGAATCAAGCATGATTACATCGGGTCCCACGTTCAATCAAGCAGACGCAGCGGAGCCACGATTAACCAAAACAGGCACATCAAGCCCACGTTCGATCAGCGGTGCAGTAGCCCCACGAACGAAACAGCGTAATTGATCCATTGAAGCAGGCAACACCGACATCATGCTAGGGGAACACTCACCTGGACACCTCTTGAACGTGACATGCTCCAAGGACAGGATGACCCGTCTCTCCTGGTAACATCTAACTTTGTCTCATAAGCTTTGTCTTTAACTGTCACCATCTCATGCCTACCCCACAATGGTGTAACCATTACGTGCTAGGCAGGGGACTTAATGTTGATGGTGGATTTTCATTTAAGGTTAAAATTGTAAAAACCAGAAAATTATGTGTTGACATCTTGTAAAAGATAAGGCCATCAATAAGTGTTGGATACACCCTCACTTAATTCACCTAGAATGGAGCATGTGGCAACAATCCCATTCTGTGAATTAAATACACGAAATTCATCCAGGTTGGAGCATGTAGCAACAATCCCATATACCCTGTGAATTTCTAGCATTATAAATTAATGCACAATCAGCCTTGTATTTCCTGTACTCATTATCAGTGCGGCATGATGAGTCGAGTGTTGCTCTTACTGAGCAACACGAACCTCCAAGCATTATAATGAAACCATGTACGAAATACCCGAAATGCGTGTGTGACTCTCGGTGTGTTATACTAGCCCGATTGAGCCCCTCTCGGTGTGTTATACTAGCCCGATTGAGCATCAGGACTACCGTATCGGTCCGGATATGATCACGATCATCCAACTCCACAAGCATGATTGGATGACCCGAGATCAATTCCATCACCCCCAAGCAAGTATGGAATATCCTTTGCCGAACCAACGCGGACCCCGCATGGTCGGCCTCCCTCCGCAATTGGCATAGCTTGCCAAAACGTCCAAACCATAGCAAAGTATGGGCGGAAAACCCTAAAATTAGGGTTTGCGGCATATTACATGTGTCGCAAAATAGTCTCAACCATCCATCTTCGCAGGTATAGATGGAGGGTGTAGATGAAGATTCAAAGGGCCCAGAGCATGTCAACACAATCACCGTGGGCCCGCCTACATACCTGACCAATCGGTCAGGACCAACCATGGTTGGTTATCCTAATTCGTGCGCCCAAACAGAGCATGGTACACGGCCGTGAAACCCAAATTAGGGTTTTGAGCATCACGAGCGTCCATCTTCTCCAGCACGAATGGAGGGTCCAAGATTAGATTAGCGAGTCGGCCATACCCGGCATGACCACCGTGGACCCATCTATCCCCTCACCCGATCGGCCAAGGCATATCACGCCTGGTCATTCCAAGACGCGCGCCCAAACTAGCGTGGTCACACCTCCCAAACCGCAAACTAATCTCGACCGCTCAACTTCGCCGGACGATTTGAGTGGTTCAGATCACGTTTTCATGGGATAGTCAGGTGTAGGCGTGAACACCAGCCTACCACTTACACGCTGGACCGGTCGGCCAAGACCGACCAAGTTAGGTCATCTTGGAACGCGCGCAGGAAGTGAGCATGGTGCGCGGCTTTTTGCGGTACCAAATTCCTATTACAAAATCGATCTCCACCACTCCTCTTTGCTGGGGTCAAATTGAGTGGCCTAGATTGCACCTTCATGGGACAGTGAGATATGGACATGTACTCCGGTATGTTGTCTACACGCATGCCCCGGTCGGTCCTTTCAAAAACCTTCCCATGCTTGGTTTCGACCAAGCTGAAGAGTGATGCTTGCGCACCTCTTCAAAAACCCTAATTCATTAACGGTCGCAGATGAGTGTCTCAAAGATCATCTCGTCCGTCCAACTTCACCAGCTAGGTTATACAACCCTGGTCAGGATTTAATTGGTCAGTGAGGCGTCACCACCCATCACTTTACCACACCATGATGCGATGCACATAAAATACACATGATACTTCACAAGTATCAACTTCCCGAATAACGCAGTTATTCAATTCAAAGATTACATTCTACCTTTCGTGGATCCACGATCCACACATTCCGAGACATCAATCATGTCACAAACTGGGGGATACATACTGGGGTATTGGTCTGGCGGTTTACAGCGTGCAACGCGCCATCACAAGAACGTGTTAGGAAGTTATGGACGGTTAGCGATGACAGGAGAAGTGGGCAAGACTGATCGTGTAGCATCGACACACAAATCCACTACTCCATCACTCCACTTCCTCCACTTCCCACGAGAGACGTGAATAAGGCTCAATGACTTGTATAAATAGGTTCTCCTCCCTATTTCCACCAACAGGAGCAAGTCTAGACAAAAACAGAAACCAAGTGTTAATACAAAAACACCGGAACTAATAGCTTGCATCCTGTAAGCCGGTTCAGTTCACCTTTCACAAGTCATAAGCAAGCCAACACCTTCACAATCTCAACACCTTCTTCGCTTCCTCCCTAAGATCAACCCCATATCCTTCACTTTGTGACCGAAACAAGTCCTGAACGACCATTTCTTGGTTTAGGCCGGACTTGCACTGATTGATTTCCGAATCTACAAGCACTCACCGCGTGATGCATTTGTTTAGGGTTTAGATTCATTCCTCATCCACACACCCCAAATTACCAAATCCGGCAGGAATAGTTTTCACCCATAAACACCTTTGTAACAACAGATTTACTCTTTTGTTGTTGTAACTGGTGTAGCCGCCTATTCGGAGAGGAGAGTAACCTAATTTGGCGAAATCTCTTACGGCCGCTCAATTTAAAGTCTTCTTTGGGATTGAGAAGCTCTAGCGCGACCCGTTGGTGGGAAACTAGATAATTGCGGCTTATCTTTGTTTTCGATTGATTTGATTGACTAACGGTGGTTGAAATCTGATTGCACCTAGTTTGTTTATTCTTGAGAATCTTCTCTTATAATATAAGATTCACTCAAACTAGTTCAGAGTTTCGACAGGGATCTTTAGACTGTTGTTAGTTCTAAAGACGATCTTGTGATAATCCATTGTTAACAGACTCCGTTCTGTGCGTGATTGATCACAAGAGATTCAAGTGATTATGTGCAGGTTTTTGTTGAAGATTTAAGAAGATTTGAAGACAAAAAAGATATTGAAGATCTGACTTGGGTTTTATAATCTTTGGTGAGCACAATATTTGTTTCGGTAAAAGAGGATCTTAATAATCAGTTTATCCTTGTGGTAGATTGGATTGATTAATTGAGTAGATCGGCATCAATACGTTTCCTTGTGATTAAAGGTATTGATTGGCTTAATCTTAAACGATTACCTTTGGGTGATTGAACATAAGATAGATCTAAGGACCCGACGAAGGAGTTTATGTTAAGATAAACAGAAGAGCCTTTGTCCGACTCATATCACTTGGTTGAATAGAGTTGATACCAAACATATTTGTTGTTCCTTTACTGTTTGGAATACGAACCAAAGGAATTGTTCCAAGTACGTGACTTATTCACAAGTCGGAGGCGTGGAAATACAGACGGAACTAAGTGAACTATAGGGTTAGTTACTTGGTCTCAAGTATACGAAGTTAGGTGTAATTTTGTGTAGCGGCTTAATCCTGAGAGTATTCAATTCTGGACAAGGTCCCGGGGTTTTTCTACATTTGCGGTTTCCTCGTTAACAAAATCTTGCTGTGTCATTTACTTTTATTTTCCGCATTATAATTGTTTTATTATAATTAAAGTAAATCACACAAACGTTAATTCCTATTTACTTGATAAGCAATCCTATTGTGTTTGGTTAAGTCCGAACCTTTGTATCAAGTAAACATACTTCGTTGTTGTATTGTCTCGATCTCGTATCCATAGACGATCACACGAAGTGTGAACCGATTAATTGTATTGTCTCGACTCACTCCATAGACAATCAATTTCGGAAAAAGGACTTATAGTTAGGAAAAGTTTTAGCTTGAGGTATATTTGGGTACCCTCGCCTTTTCAAATACATTTGTGAGCAAAGAGGTTTATGCACTCATTACTTTCAAATGGCTTTTGTTCCTTTGCCGGATCACAGCGCATTAAATACAGGGTTTTACGATTTTACCATTGAACTAAAAACCACCATCAACACCTGGGTGATTTTTTCTGTGTTGTCTTGATTTCTAATAGTTGTCTTGATTTTATTTTCAAAATCCGGTGAATCATACTGATAGACAGTCGTTAGTGTGATGCATTTTCGACCATGACGACTGTAAATGCGAAAAAACCAATGTGGTCATCATATTTTGTTTTAGTCGAGCATGTCGACTAAATTTGGTCGGCCGAGTATGCCGACTAAGTTTGGTCGGCATGCTTCGTTTTAGTGGAGCATGTCGACTTTTCATTGTCTGAATTCTGAAAGTGCTTAGTCGGCGTGTTTTTTTTTTCAGTCGAGCATGTCGACTTTTTATATATTGAATTATGAAAATATGAAATCCTGCGATCATTTGATGAATTAAACCATTACTAAAGCAACATACTTAATAATATCCCTATGGATTACAATGCGATGACACAACCCATGCGTATCACAATTGTTGAGGTTTATTGTTTCTTCTATATATTTCCCAAATATCCTTTCCCAAAATGTTTGGGGTTGGAATGCACCTACAATTAAGAGAGTCCCAGTAAAAAAAATATAATTACTGCAAATACATTTATCTTTTGCAGTAGTAAATTTTGGACTTCTCCTCCTTATTCGATTTGCACAATGGCTTGGTGTTGATGGTGGATTTTTGACAAAGGCTAAAATTGTAAAATCATAATTTTGACTATCTCTGACACGACTTCAGACACGTATGTTAAATTCATATTTTAGGATTCAGACGTGAAAGCTCATGTCATAATCTCTGACTGAGCGTACATCCTCTCGGAGCCGGCATTAATATGTGATTCTTAAGTCCTCTCAACTGAGATTTAGACACTTCGCATATTTCATCAACACTTCTATATATAATCGAAATGATTGGACGGCTCCTAAACATATTGCATACTAGTATAGAGCGTTAACGTCTTCAGGATACCACACTGTTCCCTGACTATGTAGAATGTGTATGTACAAAATCTTAACGATTGACAGGTGTAGAATACACCGTATTTACTATCTAGTAGTTACGCTTTCTTTGCTATTTTTCTTGTGAATTATGTACTTTACGCGTGTTTTCGAGTTATTAGGTACTGGAGTCACACGGAGAAAAGAAGAGGAAAACGTCTATTTGTAGCGTAAAGAGCAAGGAAAGTCAATTCACATGGGAACAAGCTAAGTTGCACAAGGAGGTGGAGATTGAAAAGAAGAATTAGGTCGCTTAAGTCCGAACCGACAGGATAAATAAGCTAAGGTGGCTCATATCAATTCCTGGGTGCCAGTAGTCATTCTGGTCATTACCAAAACCCTAAAATTAGGACAAATGATTTCTCTCAATCATTTGCTCAATTTCGTATTTGGCGATTTTAACGAGAGAGAAGGAGAAATAGAGGCTGTGTATTATCCAACTCAGGGCAAGGAGAGAAGAGCCATGGGATTGAATTCACAGAGAGTGAGGGAGATGGAATCGATGCTCATGGGATTGTCACTGTTTTTACAGATCGATAATCAAAGAAGAATATCAATTCGGATGGGAGAAGAATGGAATTGGGTTCGATTGATGAAGAATTAGGGCAAGGTTCAAAATGGGTCTCGTCTGAATTTGATTTTGAAGAGGGATCTCGAACTCAGCTCAAAGGAGTAGGAGATGGGTAGATTCTGTGGTTGCAGTTGATGGGGTTTATCATGGGATTGTCGATTGATTATGAATGGAAGAGATTGTGGTTCATGTGTTGCTTCCATGGTGAATCTGGGGGTTGCTCTGATAGTCGATTGAAGCAGGAAATGGAGCAGCCATAATTGATTGAGTGGGGCTTGCAAATGTTAACAAGGCTGCTAAGTTTGAACTTGCTGGTGAATCTGTTGAGATCAGAGAAGAGCAGATGGTATATGGGTTTGAATCTGCAGCAATGGAATGCAGGTGCAGGTGTGGATGGTTGTTGAGTTTGTGCTTGGATTGAAGCAGGGACTGTGTGGTGGTGACTCAATGGATGGCTAGGTACTAGTCCAGCTGAATCTAAGATGGAGATAGAATGATGTTGGTGCCGTGCATTGCAGGTGGACTGGCTGTGCTGCAGAAGATGGGAGAAATGTTGTTGAGGTTGTAGCCACAGTTGAGGGATTCATTGGCATTGGAGCTAAAGCCTGAGCTGAGAGGGTGCAGTGCAAGTGAGCCAGTGTAGATGGTTCTGCTGCTTGGGTTTTGTGTGAACTTCAGAGGCTGGCAGCTTAGATGTGTTACAGCTGAAGGATGATGTTGTTTATTTCAGTTGTAAGAGGATTGCGGTGTGATGTTGCGGGCGCGGTGAACTTGAGTGGTGAATTTTCTGAGATGATATTGCAGCTCAAAGAAAGCTCATTGCAGGGATTAGTGATGGGTTGAGGTGGTGCTGAATTTGAGAGCTGGTGAAAGTGCAGTTGTGCTTGATAGATTGCAGTTCATGGCTCTGAGTTGGCATTGCAGGGAGGATTTGAGAAGATGGAAGCTAGAGAAGCTAGGCTTGCTGGAGGTTTGTGCTGCTGTGAGACTGGGCTCAAGAACTAGTGGTTGCAGCTGAGAAGGTATTGAAGCTGTAGCTGGAGCAGCAATGTGAAGCTCAAGGTGATTGCAGGTTGCCTGTGAGCTGGGCAGCTGGTGGTGCTATGTGTTGGTTTGGGTGAAGCTGGCAATAGATGGAATAGGAACTAAGTTGCAGTCTGGTGGAGAATCAGGTGGCTATGGATGAATGATGCTTGTGATGCTTGAATGAAGCTACAGGTGGAGAAGTGAAGCATAATGGCAGTTCTGGTGGTTATAATGGGAAGGTTGCATTGTAGCTGAAGGAGTGTGGAACTCAGGGATTAGTGTGGTTTTGGCAGGGTGTTGATCTGCACTGTGATGATCTTTGAAATTACAGTGTCGCAAGTGGATGTCTTTCTCTGGGTTGTTTGAGTTGCAGACTATCAGGAGGAATGAATATGGCTGGATATGAGCTAATGATGCACAATGATAGTGCAGCTCAGGATATGGCCTGTGCAATGGCTTGGCCAGAACTAACTCAGACCAGTCAGATGCTGACTCTCAATCCCTCGATCGGATGACTTTAAGATCGGCCTAACTTGATCTTGACTCGGTGGACTGGCCGACTCATGATCCTGACTCAGTGACCTGTTGACCGATTTAACCCGAGTTGACCCGACCGATCCGACCCGTTGACCGGTGACCGGGCGGACTTTGCCGGTCACCGGAGCCGTTTTCCGGTGACTTTCCGGCCGATTTCCGGCCATAATACCAGCCTTCCGGCGAGCGTTTTTGGGACAGAATTTCTACACGGGTTTCTCTCTCGTGGGCCGGGTGAATTTCCAACTAATGGACTTGAAGACAAAACCTAATTTTGGAAGGAGTATCCTTTATGGAAATTGAGGAATATATAAAAGAGAGGACTTCTATCTTTTAGAGGATTATCTCTTCTCTACTTTATTCTAGGGTTTTAGAACCATGAAGTCTTTTCTCTTTCTTCTTGTGATGAACTCCTTGAATATGAGTACCTAAGTTTATTATTGGTTATGGAATAGTTGGATTTCACAAAGCATGATTCTTTGATTCAATATATTAGTTTTGTCTCATATTTATCGTTTGTAATTCTCTGAAAATATTGTTTTATGATTGATTGATTGTTTTGTCAAGTTGCAAATTGGTAGAACTTCTAATCACATCTATTGCTAGTTTAGGGTTTATTATACGCAAAAGTGATATTCCTTGGATACAAGTAGCATAATATGATTATAGTTTGTAGTGATATATTCTTATGATCATATGTGAATCATAACCTTTGTTAAATTGAATTAGTGCGCTTTCCACGTTCAATTGCTTTGATTGGCCTGATTTCATAGAACTTAATGCATCTAGGGAATTAAACTTGATTAGTGCTTTTACACGTTAGGTTGTTCCTTTAGGTAGAATTCATATTCGCATCTTTTAATGTGTTTGTTGATGACATGAGGAGATTTGCGGGATATTCTTGCGATCAAGGTATTCTATGGCCTTTGATAAAAGTTGAGATTAAATATCAATTCTAGTTATTGTGAAAAGCATGTTAGTGAATGAAAACGAAATCCATGACCAATATCTTTCTATCCGTAACTTGATTCGTTTACTTTTCTTTATTTGTTTTATTTAGTTTATTATATAAAGATCACAAAACTACCGGTGTTTATTATAGGAAACCGAAACAATTTGACAACCTAGACCTCTTTGTGGGATCGATCCTTTCTTGCCCTTGCTATATTTATATTTTGAGTAGTAAGAAAGTGTAATTTATTTTTGACGCTTACGACAGCGATCAAATTTTAGGCGCCACAATGGGAGGCAACGGTTGTTAATTGTTTTTGGTTTCTTATTTTTGTATTTAGTTTTTGTTTTCTTTTTTCTTATTTTCTGGGTTCTAAACTTGGTTTGAGAATCTTATTTCAGGTGCTTATTTCTATGGAAGGAGCATATTGGAACAGTGGATACGGGTTTCAACCTCAACAATACGACAACTACCAATTCCATGGGTATAATCAAAACCAATTCATTGGTTATGACCAATACTCCATGGAACCTTATGGTTTTCCTCAACAACCTTATGGCGGGTATGTGTGTGAACAACCACAAGGATGGGAGGATTCTTATGCTTGCGAACAAAAAGTCTCTAATTTTATAGATAAAGTTTCCACCTTTCTACAAGAGGAATTTCAAAAAGCAAAAGAGACTACAAACGAGTAACTCCAAGAACTTCGTGAAGGTATGACTATCTTGCGAAGAGGCATTGATCAATACAAGGAGGATATGGATAATTCTAATGTGCATATGGTTTGTGATGACTATTTGATTGATGCTAATGTTGAAAAAGGCCAATCCTTGGGCACTTTCGTCGATAATTGTTTGGCTAACTCAACTCTTGATCTTACTAATGATCATTCACCTATTCAAAAGGATGAGTTGGAGATTAGCAACACTAATTTCAGCGAGGAACAATCTTATGTTGACTATGATAGTGACGGTGATTATGATACATTGCTTGAAACAACTCATGGTGACATCTCCGAGGAGTCTTTTTTGGGATCAAGATGAAAATGAAGAGGAATATGTCGACACTTGTGTAGATTACTCGAGCATTGATCTTAATAATGATCAAGAGCCTATTCAAAGGGTGGAGCTTGAGGATGATGCATTTTCGAGTGTTCTAAAAAAGTTTCTTATAATAAAATTTGGATCCGCAAAAGAGTATGTGCCTTACAACGAGGAGGAATATGTTGAGAATGAGACCAGAGTATGACCAATATTGTGGAAGACCCAATTGAACGTGTGCATGATTGTAATGATGATGTTTATGTCGAGGCTTTGGTTAAGGCGAAACGGACGAAGAATGGTTGCAAGGTTTGATAGAGGACCATGATATACAAGAGGTGAATAATTCAATTGAGTTTTTCAAGGATGAAGAGGATTAGTGATACAAGAGATTGTGAAAGGTTTATCTAACCCTTTGCCTATTATTTCTTCTCCTTTACCTCTATTTGGTTTGAATGTATGTGCTTCGAGAACTTTATTGAATGATTTTGTTTCTCGATTTCCGCCATTAGAGATACTTGATTCTCATACTATGCAGGTTATGGACCAAGAAACCGTGGAAGTACCCGACTTCTATATTCTTTATACACTTCCAAGTGTGGACAAGAATAAGTGTGAGGGAAGCTTTTATCGGTTCATAGCTTCACTTTTGCTTTATATTACTAATATTTGTGTGAAGCTAGTGTTTGCAAAACAGGTTCTATGGAAGGATCCTCAACTTATCAGATTGTTGGTATATGGGGAATGAATCTTGCAAGGATAAAGTCGAGCCGACGACTATAAAACAAGCGCTAAGGGAGGCAACCCACCGGTTTTGTATCTCTTATCCTTTTGCATTTTATTTTGTTTCGTTTATTTATTTTTTACTGTTTTCATATCATATTTGCATCCGTATGTTTAAATTCATTGAGTCCGTAATCTATCTTAGAAGAGAATTATGACGAATACCTTTTTCGTCAGAAAATTTCAGACTGCGCGTAGTTCAGTCCAGAGACCATAACTGTCAGACCGTTTATCAAAACACTGTGAAATTTTGACACTGTGTAGAAAACACGTAGGTGAACAACTTTTGTGAAATGGAGTTTTTCCAAATTCCTTACCAATTTGCACAGTTTTTGCGTTTTATCTGATGTTACGTCAGAATTCAGAACTTTCGGTTTTACACATTGAGGACTAGCAAAGTCTAAGTGTGGGGGAATCTGATAGGTGTAGAATACACCGTATTTACTATCTAGTAGTTACGCTTTCTTTGCTATTTTTCTTGTGAATTATGTACTTTACGCGTGTTTCTGAGTTATTAGGTACTCTGGAGTCACACGGAGGAAAAGAAGAGGAAAACGTCTATTTGTAGCGTAAAGAGCAAGGAAAGTCAATTCACATGGGAACAAGCTAAGTTGCACAAGGAGGTGGAGATTGAAAAGAAGAATTAGGCTGTCGGAAGTCTGGAACTGACAGGATAAATAAGCTAAGGTGGCTCATATCAATTCCTGGGTGCCAGTAGTCATTCTGGTCATTACCAAAACCCTAAAATTAGGACAAATGATTTCTCTCAATCATTTGCTCTGAATTTCAGACGCTGGCGATTTTAACAGAGAGAAGGAGAAATAGAGGCTGTGTATTATCCAACTCAGGGCAAGGAGAGAAGAGCCATGGGATTGAATTCCACGAGAGTGAGGGAGATGGAATCGATGCTCATGGGATTGTCACCTTATTTTTTACAGATCGAGAATCAAAGAAGAATATCAATTCGGATGGGAGAAGAATGGAATTGGGTTCGATTGATGAAGAATTAGGGCAAGGTTCAAAATGGGTCTCGTCTGAATTTGATTTTGAAGAGGGATCTCGAACTCAGCTCAAAGGAGTAGGAGATGGGTAGATTCTGTGGTTGCGATTGATGGGGTTTATCATGGGATTGTCGATTGATTATGAATGGAAGAGATTGTGGTTCATGTGTTGCTTTCATGGTGAATCGGGGTTGCTTACGATAGTCGATTGAAGCAGAAATGGAGCAGCCATAATTGATTGAGTGGGGCTTGCAAATGTTAACAAGGTCGCTAAGTTTGAACTTGCCGGGTGAATCTGTTGAGATCGGAGAAGAGCGGATGGTATATGGGTTTGAATCTACAGCAATGGAATGCGAGTGCAGGTGATGGATGGTTGTTGAGTTTGTGCTTGGATTGACGGGGAGCTGTGTGGTGGTGACTCAATGGATGGCTAGGTACTAGTCCAGTGAATCTAAGATGGAGATAGAATGATGTTGGTGTTTGTGCATTGCGAGTGGACCGCATGGCTTGAGGAAGATGGGAGAAATGTTGTTGAGGTTGTAGCCACAGTTGAGGGATTCATTGGCATTGGAGCTAAAGCCCGAGTGAGAGGGTGCGGTGCAAGTGAGCCGGTGATCTTTGAAATGGAGATGAAGGTGTGTAGATGGTTCTGCTTTGCTTGGGTTTTGTGTGAACTTGAGGAGGCTGGCAGCTTGGATGTGTTCTGACTTAAGGATGATCTTTTGTTTATTTCCAGTTGAGAGAAGAGGATTGCAGTGTGATGTTGCGGGGCGGGTGAACTTGAGTGGTGAATTTACGAGATGATATTGCGGCTCAAAGAAAGCTCATTGCAGGGGATTAGTGATGGGTTGAGGTGGTGCTGAATTTGAGAGTTTGGTGAAAGTGCAGTTGTGCTTGATAGATTGCAGTTCATGGCTCTGAGTTGGCATTGCAGGGAGGATTTGAGAAGATGGAAGCTAGAGAAGCTAGGCTTGCTGGAGGTTTGTGCTGCTGTGAGACTGGGCTCAAGAACTAGTGGTTGCAGCTGAGAAGGTTTGAAGCTGTAGCTGGAGCAGCAATGTGAAGCTCAAGGTGATTGCAGGTGGCCTGTGAGCTGGGCAGCTGGTGGTGCTATGTGTTGGTTTGGGTGAAGCTGGCAATAGATGGAATAGGAACTAAGTTGCGGTCGGTGGAGAATCGGTGGCTATGGATGAATGATGCTTGTGATGCTTGAATGAAGCTACGGTGGAGAAGTGAAGCATAATGGCAGTCCCCGGTGGTTATAATGGGAAGGTTGCATTGTAGGTGAAGGAGTGTGGAACTCGGGATTAGTGTGGTTTTGGCGGGGTGTTGATCTGCAATTTGTGATCTGTTGAAATTACAGCACCCAAGTGGATGTCTTCTTTGGGTTGTTTGAGTTGCGGACTATCGGGAGGAATGAATATGGTGGATATGAGCTAATGATGCACAATGATAGTGCGGCTCGGGATATGGCTGTGCAATGGCTTGGCGTAACTAACTCAGACTTCGGTCGGATGTCGACTCTCAATCCACGATCGGGCCGACTTTTCGAATCAACTAACCCGATCTTGCGACGCCCCGCGACTCATGATCCCGACTCAAAGTGACTGTTGGACCGATTTAACTTTCGGTTTGACCCAGTTGACCCGACCGATCGACCCGTTGGCCCGGTGGCCAGGCGGACTTTGCCGGTCACTCCGGGAGCCGTTTCCGGCGACTTTCCGCCCGATTTCCGGCCATAATACAGAACTTCCGCGAGCGTTTTTGGGACGAGAATTTCTACACGGGTTTCTCTCTCGTGGTAGGGTGAATTTCCAACTAATGGACTTGAAGACAAAACCTAATTTTGGAAGGAGTATCCTTTATGGAAATTGAGGAATATATAAAAGAGAGGACTTTATCTTTTAGAGGATTATCTCTTCTCTACTTTATTCTAGGGTTTTAGAACCATGAAGTCTTTTCTCTTTCTTCTTGTGATGAACTCCTTGAATATGAGTACCTAAGTTTATTATTGGTTATGGAATAGTTGGATTTCACAAAGCATGATTCTTTGATTCAATATATTAGTTTTGTCTCATATTTATCGTTTGCAATTCTCTGAAAATATTGTTTTATGATTGATTGATTGTTTTGTCAAGTTGCAAATTGGTAGAACTTCTAATCACATCAATTGCTAGTTTAGGGTTTATTATACGCAAAAGTGATATTCCTTGGATACAAGTAGCATAATATGATTATAGTTTGTAGTGATATATTCTTATGATCATATGTGAATCGTAACCTTTGTTAAATTGAATTAGTGCGCTTTCCACGTTCAATTGCTTTGATTGGCCTGATTTCATAGAACTTAATGCATCTAGGGAATTAAACTTGATTAGTGCTTTTACACGTTAGGTTGTTCCTTTAGGTAGAATTCATATTCGCATCTTTTAATGTGTTTGTTGATGACATGAGGAGATTTGCGGGATATTCTTGCGATCAAGGTATTCTATGGCCTTTGATAAAAGTTGAGATTAAATATCAATTCTAGTTATTGTGAAAAGCATGTTAGTGAATGAAAACGAAATCCATGACCAATATCTTTCTATCCGTAACTTGATTCGTTTACTTTTCTTTATTTTTTTTTATTTAGTTTATTATATAAAGATCACAAAACTACCGGTGTTTATTATAGAAACCGAAACAATTTGACAACCTAGACCTCTCTGTAGGATCGATCCTTTCTTGCCCTTGCTATATTTATATTTTGAGTAGTAAGAAAGTGTAATTTATTTTTGACGCTTCGAAGCGATCAAATTTTAGGCGCCGCTTCGGGGAGGCAGCGGTTGTTAATTGTTTTTGGTTTCTTATTTTTGTATTTAGTTTTGTTTTCTTTTTTCTTATTTTCTGGGTTCTAACCTTGGTTTGAGAATCTTATTTCAGGTGCTTATTTCTATGGAAGGAGCATATTGGAACAGTGGATACGGGTTTCAACCTCAACAATACGACAACTACCAATTCCATGGGTATAATCAAAACCAATTCATTGGTTATGACCAATACTCCATGGAACCTTATGGTTTTCCTCAACAACCTTATGGCGAGTATGTGTGTGAACAACCACAAGGATGGGAGGATTCTTATGCTTGCGAACAAAAAGTCTCTAATTTTATAGATAAAGTTTCCACCTTTCTACAAGAGGAATTTCAAAAAGCAAAAGAGACTACAAACGAGCAACTCCAAGAACTTCGTGAAGGTATGACTATCTTGCGAAGAGGCATTGATCAATACAAGGAGGATATGGATAATTCTAATGTGCATATGGTTTGTGATGACTATTTGATTGATGCTAATGTTGAAAAAGGCCAATCCTTGGGCACTTTCGTCGATAATTGTGTGGCTAACTCAACTCTTGATCTTACTAATGATCATTCACCTATTCAAAAGGATGAGTTGAGATTAGCAACACTAATTTTAGCGAGGAACAATCTTATGTTGACTATGATAGTGACGGTGATTATGATACATTGCTTGAAACAACTCATGGTGACATCTCAGAGAGTCTTTTTGGGATCAAGATGAAAATGAAGAGGAATATGTCGACACTTGTGTAGATTACTCGAGCATTGATCTTAATAATGATCAAGAGCCTATTCAAAGGGTGGAGCTTGAGGATGATGCATTTTCGAGTGTTCTAAAAAAGTTTCTTATAATAAAATTTGGATCCGCAAAAGAGTATGTGCCTTACAACGAGGAGGAATATGTTGAGAATGAGACCGGTATGACCAATATTGTGGAAGACCCAATTGAACGTGTGCATGATTGTAATGATGATGTTTATGTCGAGGCTTTGGTTAAGGCAGAAACGGACGAAGAATGGTTGCAAGATTTGATAGAGGACCATGATATACAAGAGGTGAATAATTCAATTGAGTTTTTCAAGGATGAAGAGGATTCCGTGATACAAGAGATTGTGAAAGGTTTATCTAACCCTTTGCCTATTATTTCTTCTCATTTACCTCTATTTGGTTTGAATGTATGTGCTTCGAGAACTTTATTGAATGATTTTGTTTCTCGATTTCCGCCATTAGAGATACTTGATTCTCATACTATGCAGGTTATGGACCAAGAAACCGTGGAAGTACCCGACTTCTATATTCTTTATACACTTTCAAGTGTGGACAAGAATAAGTGTGGGGGAAGCTTTTATCGGTTCATAGCTTCACTTTTGCTTTATATTACTAATATTTGTGTGAAGCTAGTGTTTGCAAAACAGGTTCTATGGAAGGATTCCCAACTTTTCAGATTGTTGGTATATGGGGAATGAATCTTGCAAGGATATAGTCGGGCCGACGACTATAAAACAAGCGCTAAGTGGGAGGCAACCCACCGGTTTTGTATCTCTTATCCTTTTGCATTTTATTTTTGTTTCGTTTATTTATTTTTTACTGTTTTCATATCATATTTGCATCCCTATGTTTAAATTCATTGAGTCCGTAATCTATCTTAGAAGAGAATTATGACGAATACCTTTTTCGTCAGAAAATTTCAGACTGCGCGTAGTTCAGTCCAGAGACCATAACTGTCAGACCGTTTATCAAAACACTGTGAAATTTTGACATTGTGTAGAAAACACGTAGGTGAACAACTTTTGTGAAATGGAGTTTTTCCAAATTCCTTACCAATTTGCACAGTTTTTGCGTTTTATCTGCTGTTACGTCAGAATTCAGAACTTTCGGTTTTACACATTGAGGACTAGCAAAGTCTAAGTGTGGGGGAATCTGATAGGTGTAGAATACACCGTTCCTAGCGTGACATTCATCAATTGAATTCCTAGAAAATAATATATTTTTATCTCATTACTCTATTTCGTGGCTTATTCTCAGCGGAGTTCCGTGAATTAGTAATAGATATTCAATCTATATCATTACTCCGTTTCATGGCTTATTCTCAGTTAAATTCCATGGATTAGTAATAGATATTCACTTTTCGGGCATTTGAGCCAGCCCCAAGTAAGCCCCGAGAAAATGGTGCGAGTGTACTTAACAGTAAATGCACTAACGAGCACCCAAATGCATAAACGAGCATTCAAAAATATGGATGAACGAGGAAACCTATGCGAAATATGGAAGGGAAATACTATAAAATAAAATAAACAAGAGGCGCACGTGACCGGGCCCACCGGGCAGCCGGTCACGCCGTCGTGGCCGGTCCCGCCTCTATTTTTACTCTATTTTATTATTTTCTTTGTCTCATGAAAACTCATTGTTTGAGCAAACTTCCTCGTTTGAGCAAAACTCTTGGTTTCTCCATATTTCCTCACATGATGAAAATAATAATAGTAGGAATTACAAATAGGTACTAATATAGTAGTCTAAGTTAGTGGTAGGTCCACCCACTAAAGCCCAGTAACTGGAGGTCCATAATTAAAACAAAAAAAGAAAATGAACCCAATTTTTTAAGCCTAGGTCCTGTACACGTGTGGGACACATGAAACGTATTATTACAATGCCCAAAACACCCTCCAGTATATAAAACATAATAATATCGTTCATTTCTATTCATTCTCTCATTTTATGTTTCAGGGAAGAGCTCCGCGGATGAAGATTTTTTGAGGTCGTTGATCGATTCATGAATTCGAACTCATATTTTGTAATCGGTGGGTGGATTTCTTACTAGTAGTCCTCCGTTTAATTGATTTCATCTTTTAATCGTGTATTTTCTTTCTTTTTTTTGAATTTATTTTACATCTAAATCATTTTCATCTTCCTGCTACTCATTAATCACTTGAATTATCTTGATCTTGCATTGTTGGTGATTTTTTCGATTTGTACATATATATGGTCCTTTTTTATGTTTGATTAAATTTTCGATCTCCATACTTGATTAGTTCATTTTCGTGAAAAAAGTTCAGATCTAGATGGATAATCACGTTTTTTGTTTATTTCGTTATGAGATTTGCCTATACTAGTTTCTTTTTGTTAGTTTTAGATTTTTTGCAGTTTGATTTTCTTTATGAACCATCAGTATGCATATGATGTACTGGTAGTTTTTGATGAAAATAGTTCAGATCATGCTTGTTTGTTGTTACAAATTGTTTGGATCAACAATACATATATGGAATACTGATAAAAATTGCTTTAATTTTGTTATATTTATAGTTTTTGTAACTTTTTTTTGCTTGATCTAGAAGTACATATATGCAATACTGAGATATAACTGTTTTGATTTTGTTGTATTCGTAGATTTATAAGTTTTTTTGACATGTAGTTGATTTTTAGTTATGAATCATAGGTACATATATGGAATACTTAAAAGAACTTTGGACCCTAGGATAAGAGTAAAATCCGGTTGGACCCTACTATAAATAACCTTATGGTCTTAGGACCAAACAAGAAATTTTCCAATAGTAATAATACAAAATAGGGAAGAGCATGAGACCGGGCACACGGGCCGGCCGGCCATGCCTTGGCCGTGACCGGTCCCACACCTCCCTAATTCCTTATTTTATTATTATTACTTCTTCTCTCATCTCATTAAACTCTCTCGTTTGAGCAAAAAACCTGATTTTCCATATTTCTCAAATATTGCTCAAACTATCAAAAGTCAAAAAGTCAAATGGTCACACGACCATCCGGGCTTCTCACGACAAATATTAAAAAAACATTATTTTAATATTCTCAAAATGTTGGTCGCACGAGCAAAGTTCTACTTGCTCATTCAAGCAAAATCGAGAGTTTCAGTCAAGATCAAACTCTCATGAAAATCCAAAATATTGCTCGAACGCGCACCATAAAATACCAAAATTCTCAGAATTGAGTCACGGGCAATATGGTGACACTGGCATTACACCTTGACCGACCAAGGTCGTTCGTTTGGCTTGCAAAAGCCGGTCCCACATCCTTTTATGATTTTGCCTAATTGATTTATATTGGTTCAAACTCTTTCCAAACAACTTGGAATTTGATCGAGGGACCATCAGTTGGTCCCACGACCACCAAGGCCCGGTCTCATACCCCTTGGTCGGTCCCTCCTCTCACCATAATTAGGTTCTAACACCTAATGCTTGGATGAGTACTATTATAATAATGATTAAACGAGCATTTAATCATCCTCTCACCAACTGATCTAGAAAGGACTTTGGAATATGCTCATTCGAACACCTGGGCGCTACTTGGTTGGGCCATCATCCCATGTAGCCGGTCCCTCTCTCACTTATTTGTTGATTTTCATAAAATCATCAATTGATCAACAATCGATCAAAATTAGGGTTTCGAACCAAATGCTCTGCAAATCATAATTATGAGCAAGTTCAAACACTAATAATTTTATGTTGATCCAACAATCAACGTCCTAATTAATTATAATATTCGGTCCAGCTACCAGTATTTTTATGAAACGAGCAATATTTGCTTAAACTAGCATTTATTTTGCTCATCTAATCAACTAGGTTCAGAACTCAATGATTAAACTATCAATTGCTCGACCGAGCAATATTCCTCATGTTGATTCAACTATCAACATTCGAGAATTCTATTGATCCAACAATCAATATTCTAATTTAATGTTTGGTCCTGCTACCAATATTTTGCTCGAATTAGCAACAAGGTTCGAACGAACGACCATCCAATATTTCTGATTCATATCATTCGATCATCAATGATATATTAGATCAGAAATGAGCATTCTGCAATATCTTTGATTTCCTGTCGAATACTCGACATATCAAAATAAATCCTTGATCGATCAATCTCATCGGACGCTTGATCCAAATATCATTATTACCTCGACTGGTAAAATGATATATCACAATTCATCAAGACTCAACGTCTTTCCATTATTCTGTTTCAGCAGACATCTTATGCTCAATTCATGAGTCTCAGAGCATACCATATCCGTTCATTATGCTCGACTCATCAAGGCTAAGACTCATCGTCTAGTCAATTCAACAACTGACTAATTAAATACACGTCTGCCTTGCAGGCTCCACATTCATGAGACATCAATCACGTCACATGAGGGGATATTCACTAGGGTTTTGGTCTGGCGGCCTATGGCACGTGTGTACACCCACGATGAGAAATGTGAGTAAGTCGTGCAAGCAGTTGAGGGAGTTAGCAAAGTAGTGGATGGACAATCAACCAAGTCTCTGCACGACATGGAACTGGTTTAACCACGATTTCCCACTTTCTCACTCTTTCACTCCAGCAACCGTCACACTTAATGGGATCAATGTATCTACTATTCTTGCAATATAAATAAGTATCTGAATCCACGATTGAACAACAAGAATCATAATCTAACCAAGAATTCTCATCTGAACAAGAACTCTTAACAGAGCAGAATTCAATCAATCAATTAGAACTTACTCGAACTCATAAGTTCACTTGCAGAAATCTCCAAACACATCCACAATCCTCGATCATCATTGATCTCACATACTTCTCAGCTTCCCTCCTACAGATAGACCATCATCCCTCTTTGTGATCGAATTGACTCTGGAACGGTCATTGTCTTGGTTTAGGACGGAGTCCTACAGATTGATCTCTCGAACTCAAAGCACTCTCGTACAATACATTTGTTTGAAAAAGGTTTAAGCAATTTGCTCGGTCGAGGAGTCCCCGCCTGCACGGTCGTCTCTTCATTTTCCTAAAAAAACAGCAAATCGTTTTCTCCCATCAACACTTGGTTAACAACTCCTTGATTTTTGGCATCATGCTAGTTTTCTATGAACTCATCCATGTTCGTATTTTCAGCCATACTCTTTGAAAAATTGGAAGAGTGATGAAAATTATGGAAGATGTCTGAGATTAAGAAATTCTAGTATGAGTTAAAATGAATTTCAAGTTGAGTATTTATAGGGGTGGGAATTCCTGAACGTTGGATGAAAAACAATTAAGCGATGGCAGCGAGCGAAGGAAAGACTAGCGCTGACGATCTGCTGACCAGCGAGCGCTATTAAGATTACTGAGCGACGGAGTCTCTATCGCTCGCCAGAGACTCCATTGCGTATGCCTAAGTGATATATTTGCACTTAGCCGCTTGTGTTTGCCACTTTTCCATACCCATAGTGGGTGCAAAAGTGGCAAACTACTTGATATATGCATATGAACATGCTTTACAAAGAACAAACATACAAAAACAAGATGAATAATACATAATGAAACTGGATTCATCCTGCTTTAATTGCTGAAAATATAAGATCATCTCGTACACAAAGATCGATCAATTGATATCAGTTTACAAACAACACTACAGGTTCAATGTTAATTATCTGAATGCAAACTCAGAATAAATATTAAAAAAACATGCTAACTGATACAAGATGAACATGGAATCCCTATTAACAAAAAAAAAAAAAAAGAAAAAAAAAAGCAAGTAACGTCCAACAATCAATCAATTGAAATAAGACTATCGCTAAACCTAAAGATGATTCGAAACAAAACTGCACTAAAAATAATTTGGATTATCAAATTAAGCATGTAAATTATATTGTTACTAAACCTAGAAAATCACGAAGAAAAAACCTAAAATTAACACAAATCACATCATCAAATAGCTAATGAAACTTCAAATCATGATTCTAAGAATAAATAGCCTTACAAGTTTATGTTTCTTCCTCTTATAAGTAGAAAAAAAATAACATAAAAATTGGATCTATGAATCATAATCGGTTAAATAATTTGATGAAATTAAAACTGAAATATCTCGAAATTGAATCTATGAATCATAATCAGTTAAAACTTATAGATTCGAAGATATGAGAATATTTTGATAATAAAATATCTTAAACGTCAATTTCACAAGAGTTCACTACCGTGATTGAGATCCTAAATCTGAAAGAGAATTTTCTCCTGTGGTGTCTGTTGTTTGTGCCGATAAAAAAGAACCCAATACTGAAGAAAACAAATTGTTTGTAAATAACTAAATTTATGGGCATTTTGGGAAATAATATTTAGTTTATTTATACTTTGCTGGGAAAAGTACCCAAATTGGATAATTGGAAAGTATCTTTTTATTTTGCAGGTATTTAAACAGTATCAAATATTACTCGTCTTTTACACCCAAGAAAAAAATCTTTTGAGGGTTATTGAACCAATTTTGTGTACCGCCAATCAAATCGCGATAATAATTGAACTCTTTTCACTTTCCAGTTGTTTTCTTTTGGTTAATTAAACACATGCACAATACTTTTGATAAGTGCGGAAGATGTAAATTGTCTTATAAAAAAAAATGGATTCCAACATATACGTACTTCGGCCTTCTGCTGGTGATAGAAATGGAGAAATTTATGCACAACAACGCTATAATTTGTGTACATAATAACATTTCAGAAAAAACGGTCAGAAATTAATGCTTATAATTGGGAACCAGTTCTGCTAATATTTATTTACTCGATTGTAAAGACTGAGAATTCTACATTCCTATATTGTGTAGCCCTTGACGATTTGAGACTATTAATAAAACTTCTCTTTTTCAATTTTTTCTTTTTCTTTTGCAGATGATCTGACACATTACGACACAAGTCTCATGACACACAATTTTGTGTGCTTTATTGTGCCAAACTAATTACCACACATAAATTGTCATTGTTTACCTGTATTCCCCCATCACAAATTTTCATACAAGTTTTGCTTAGGGCTACAAAACGGTCGGTCGGTTCGATTTTCAGGCAAAACCGCCGTCCGAACTGTACAAAGCATGGTTTTTACATTTGAAACTAAAACTGAACTGTTCACTCACATGCACTTGTACATCCATTTCATACTAAGTCTTAATAAACTGTAACTGAACTATTAATAACAAGTACATAATTAATAAACTGACACATAAAGTCATAATAAACTGATACACAAAGTCTTATAGTTCAAAATCAAGGATTCTAAAGTTCAAAAAACAAGAGTCTTAAAGTTTAAAATATATAACAAAAGAAAGGTAGCATGAAAACTAAGTAAAAGATTGCATCAGCATGAGCTTTAAACCAAGTAAAAGACTGCAGTCCATCTCAATCATCCCTTTAATCTTCAACCTTCATATCTCTGGCAATGGGCCCAAAATTTATGCAATACAAATTTTAAGTCAAAACAAAGAAGAAAAGCAATACAAATAAGAAAGAGAACGACTCAAAAGTCAAAATAGACGAAAAGTTGAAAAATAATACAAATTTTAAGTCAAAAAAGAAGAAAAGAAATTCCATTACCATCCTCAATGCTAGCATTATCATCTAGTACATATTCAGTTATGAAATCAAGAGCAATAGGTTGTTGTAACCAGCTTTGCTTATAAAGAAGTGCCTCAATTGTCATGGCAGATAATGAGCTTCTCCATGGAGTAAGAATACGATTTACTGTACTGAGACCGGTATTGCCAAAATTTCCTTCGTCATGAGTGATAGTACCCTATACTTGGTACTATTAGCCCGCCACCAAGCCAAAATATCAAAATCCTTGGTAGATGCTTCACATTTATCCCTCAAACACCTTTCAACTTCTGATTTTGGCTGAGTACAATTAGCATTCATTCTTTTCTTTTTCTTCCTTGACTCAGACATATTCTCAATACTTACTTCTTGCACACAAACTACCGCGTCATCTATACCTGCAACAGTTGTAGACCCAATACCTTCCTCTGCATTGGCATTTGAATACATGTTCCTGTACTCTTTATAAAGCTTCCCCATGTCTTGTTTAACAGCTTTCAAAATCGTTATAACCCTGTACTCATCTTGCTCATACAAACATTCAAGATCGAACTTCAAACCAGACTCTTTCTCTCGAGGATCAAGTAACTTAGCAAAAAACATAACAGAGTCCGTGTCTTCGTACTCCCTCCAATACGTGTTGTACTTCTGAAACATGAGATCAGCCATCCTAGAAATATGAGGATCTCCTGTAGTTTCTCTAAGAAGAACCAATTGTTCATGTATCAAAGCTAACTGCCATAAGAATTCATGCGTGGTAACCTATGTTGAAGCCGAGAACTTAACTGTAGCATCAAAGAAAATATTTAAACATTTCACAATGACATCTACCATATGACCAATCAGCATCATATGGAGCACGATGACGGGGCTTGTTCTTTTTCTTCTTATTCTTCTTGTTAGTTATAACAACTTCACATTCAGATTCAGTAGATGAAGAATTAGCAAAATAATCATCACTATCAATTATAACAACGACATCAGTATTAGGTAGAGCCTCGTCAAAATTTTCTTTGAAAATGTACTTATGTGGGAAGCTCTTATCTTCCCTTTCTAACCTCTTAATAGTCCTTTCAAATGGAATTGCAGCTTTTGGCATTAGAAATGTGTTATTCCATCTGGATTCCACATCTAAGAAAATCGTTTTCTTACATTCAATCTTCTTTAAAGCAGCACATTTTAAAAGTTTGGCTAACCTAGAGGGAGAACTGGTAAAATACTTTATCACTGACCTTATCATGCTAATTGACTTGTGTACAATACAACTGCATCTTTAACAACAAGCACAAGAACATGCGCAACACACCTTACCTAATAAGAATGAAACAATAAAACAAGGAAATATCATAAGTTACTAAATCCATAAGATAACAATATCCCTAGTTACTGAAACATAAGATGAAACCACTACATATCGAAAAAAGTAAAGAAATTAAATCTATAATACAAAACAGAAGGGGTTTTTGAGCCTTGGACGGTCGGATAACATTTTAAGAGACAAACAGGTAATCCGACCATCCCAATCCCATCCCAGCAAAACACATCTAGCGTTCGTAACCCCCTCCCATTATGGAGATATTGATAACCCTCTTAATTAGTTCCTCATCCATTAAAAAAAATGTGCCACTAATAAAAATAAGGTGAAAAATTATATGTTATAACCACGTTACAATTAAAAAAAAAAAAAAACTTGAACCATATCTTTAAAAAATCAAATTATCCAACCTTCACCAATCTGCAAAACACAAACAACGTATTCTTTTAAAAAATAGAACAATTTTCATTATGGAAAAGAAGAGAAAAACAAATAATAATTTTCATTATACACATTGTATAAAGGGAAAAATCGAAAACAAATACATATCCATGAATCACCAAAAATTTACACGCACGTCGTAGGTCTGATTTTATTTTTCTCAATCGAATAAGCCAACCTTCGTCAACCTGCAAAATCCAAATAACATTAGAGTTACAATGTGTAATACGCAAAGAATAAAGAACTTTAGAATAATTTACTAACACTCATAACAAACGTATTTTCGACTGAGACATTTAACCAATCGAAAAATGAACCCTGTTTTAACCCATAACAAATACCATTCTTGGGAACAACATTCTTGATCAATATCATTACTATCTCTTCATCAGATCTTAATGTTATGAATAGTTTAATCAAAATCTGCAACACAAACAAAAAGAAGAGAAACTCAAGTTTTTCGAGAATGAATGATTGCGATGAAAAGAAACCTTCAGTACTCAAGTTTCATGTTGCAAGAAAATGGGAAGAGGTCGATTTCGTGCGACCAACAAAGTCACTACTTTGGATTTATTGATGATTTACGAAAACCGTGAGTATATTCTTATTTCGAACCGAATCAAAATAATGCTGTTTTTTTTTTTTTTTTAATATTAGTTATGCGTTATAATCAATCTTTACATCCTACACAGGAAGACACCATGCACAACATCGTCCCTAAGAATTTGATATGGAAGTTTGTTCCATTGCTCCATGAGGGAGGGACATCCAACGGTCGTGGTGTTTGTAACCTCCTTCCATTATGGATGAATGCATTGATATCCTTATTCATTATTTCCTCACTAATTAATAAAATTAATGTGCCACCAAAAAATTAAAGTTAAAAATTAAATACTACAACCATCTAAAACTCATTTTTTTTTACATTCATATTTTATTGTAGAAAAATAAAAAAAATGGAAGATTTTTAGCCACCAAATCAAATTAGCCAACCTTCATCAACCTACAAAACACAAACACCATTAAAACATTTGGGGTCACAGTGTGTAAAAACCAAATAACAAACTATTTTTGAAAATGCAAATAATAATTTCCATTGTAATCATTGTATAGAGGCAACAAAAATACTGTAAAATGTTTTAGGTGCAGGGTCATGTGTAGGCTGCTATGTTACTTTTATAGCAACAACTTCAGGTGTCGCAGAAGGTGTCACTTCAGTAGACCCAGCTGCAGGGGATCGAGAGGCTGGAGATGCATTTGACATCTTGCTCGATAATAAAATGAACAAGTTGCTCCAACCATTAGCAGTTACAGTCCCTGCGAAATGTAAACAAATTGAATCAAACTTTTAGCAACAAAAAGCATGCCCCTTAAAGTTTGGATGATGTTCAAAAATCAAATCCAACCTCCCAAAGTTTCACTGGATGTCATACAAGTTTCAGGTACAAATTCAACTTCAACAACAACAACAACATCATTAATTAGTCCATGGGTCTTATCGAAGTTCACGAGTCTTACACAGATCTCCGTAAGAAACTAAAACTCAAATAAATAACAACATGACACTATATAAAATAAGCTAAGATATATAAACCCTAATAAATATTCTCAAACACATTTTCAAACAAATGGATTTTCTCTGTAAGCTTTACACAACACAAATAGTATCAAAACCAAAGAAAAATCTCTGAAACAAAACAAAGAACAAAAAGAAGAAACACTAGTTACCTGCTCCTCAAAGTTTCAACACAACTTTACTTGATAAAGAACTTCAGCTACTCCTTTCGGTCTTCTGCATTAAAAAAATAAAAATAATAATAATAAAAACAAAAAAATGATTAAAACCCTAACATAATAAATAAACCAAAAAAAAAAATTGACAACAAAAATTGATTGATAAACAGAAACTAAACCATATCGAGGTAGTGAAATCATATGTTTACTTGCAATCAAAAGAAACCTAACAGAAGAATAAATAAAGACACCCCTAGAAACTGAAAAAAAAAAATCAATCAAAAGAAGAACAAGAAGGAGAAATAGAAGAGGAGAAAACTACTTACTAGATAGAGGCGGTGGTGCTCTTGATGGAGGTGGTTCATATGTTGGTGAATGGTGGTGAAGGCGACTGGTGAGTGAAATCTCGAGAGAGAGCGAAAGAAGAAATGAGTTTCTGAGAAGGAAATGAACCAGCGCTTAAAAGATTTAGGGTAATAATAAATCTAGGGTCTGTATTAGTCGGTTTATACGGTTTGTATGGTCAAACCGTAGACTGAGCCGACAGTTTTCATTTCAAAAACTATGACCGACCGTTGGATGAACGGTTCGGCTCAGTTTGTCCGGTTTTGGCTCAGATTTGGCGATTCAGCTCGGTTCCGTGCAGCCCTAGTTTTGCTTGTGTGTTAGTTTACGGAGCTTTGAGCTCAGCTAGAATTATACTCCCTCCGTTTCACCAAAAGAGCTACTTTTCATTTCAAAATTTGTATCAGCAAAAGTGATACCTTTATTTTTTTATTAGAGTAAATTTTCAAAAATACCCTTTCCCCGAGATTTCATTTCATTTGGTATATTCACATTTCATTTTGAGCTCATTTTCTTCTCTACCTCTTACTTCTCGTTTCTTCCGAAAACCACTCCCAACACCATCGATCCACCACCACCCCACCATCATCGATCCACCACCACCCCATCACCGACAAAAAAAGAATGTCGATTTCTTCATTCTATTTCTCATTTCATTTTCTTCCACAGAACCACTCCCACCATCACCGGCAAATCTTTTATCTCTACTTCTCATTTCATTTTTCTTCCACAGAACCACCCCACCACCATCGATCCCCCCACCCACATCTTTGTTAAAGCTGAAGAAGGTGAGATTTTTTGATTTCTACTTGTTTCTAAGGTTGAATTTAATACTCCTCTGTTAACAGTCTAATTTAATTGATGAATCTATTGGTATGGGTTTTCTAGATTCCTACATTAATGAGTCTAATTTATGAATCTATTGGTATGAGTAGTAATTAGACTTACAATTTTGTTGGGTTTGCTCATTTTAAGGTTTGGATTGTCCAAGGTCTTTAGATTCATTCAGTTAGTTCATGGTTTTTTAAGGTATCTAATAAGAATATTCATGAAATTTTTTGGATTTTTAGTGGTAATTTTGAGCTGAAATTTGTGTTATCTTAGTTACAGATCAGAGATAAGTGAAGGGTCTTGTTTGAATCGAATAATTGAATCAATTGATACTCATGTTACCAATTTGCAGAAGAAAGTGGGTTTTCTTTCTGATTGCTATGGAGTTCTTCATGTTACCTTTGGAGGAAAAAAATGAGTATCCAATGTTGTCTGGGACTGTTCAAGGGTATGGGCACGCGTTCATTTTACAGAAGTAATGCATACACACCACAAGGGGAGCCAATTAAAACAAACAAACGTTACAAAGCTGCTCAGATCTTTAGTAATCAGAAGGTCATTGACGAAATCCCATGGTAATTTCTTCACAACTTAGGATGTATTCAAGTTTGAACAGTGACAAGCTTAAGGAAATTCAGTTGTGTGTGGATGATATTTGTAACTTGAAGAATTCTCCTTAGGCTCTAACTAATGAACAAATATGTGGTTGTTTAGTATGTTTAACTTATGCTTATAGCTCAAGGGATTGATTTTTCCTTTTCATGGTTGCTGGAAATTAGATACGGTGTTGACCAGGAGTACACCCTGCTCCAATCAAGTGTGAAGTGGCCTCTTGGTTGGCCAGTTGGAGGATTCCCCGGTCCTCAGGTAACCTTGTCCATGTCTTTTGGGATTCAGTATTTATTAACCAGTTCTTTGATGAGTCATTAACTGTTTTATGAAAAATGCAGTCATGAAATGCGTGAATCCAGATATAAAGTGAATGTAGCTATTACAAATACATGAAATGTAAATTAAACTTGGCATTTAGTAGTCTGGATTTATAAAACAGTTGTAAGTTTATGTGCTCTCGATACCATTTTCATATTCTTCATCGATATTAATAGACAAAATCCTTATGCAGTGGGAGTATCAAGTCGGTCCAAGTGTGGGCATTGAAGCTGGAGACCATGTGGTAACAAGGAGCCTAATGCTGAAACAGTTCTTGATGTTCCATTAAGAGGTTAGTTGCTACTCATCATTATAGCATGTGTAAATAAAAATACGAGTATAAACGAGTGGCAGAGTTAGTATAAGTAGCTGGTCCCAATCTTACTAGGACTAGAAAACCTTGAGTCATTAATCTATAACATGTGTAAATAAAAACGAGCCGCAGAGTTATTAATTTGGCCCCAACCACAGTATTGTAGCTCCACCAATGGCATAGAGAAACAGTTTCTTCAAAGTCTCATTTTTTTATACAACTTGTATTTGTAAACATAAAAATGAATATAACAATACCCCTTGTCCACACAGGTCACCGAATTCTGTTATGCTGACTCAGAACAATACCTTGCTTACACCGTGCAGCTAGAGAATTGAGAGATTAAGGTTAGTTCACCTCTTAATCAAAAACCATGTGAAATCATCTAGTTTGACATAATGACATTAGTGCCTTGAGTTCCTCCAGTAGTATTTTTCTTATCATCGCAGAAAAAACTTAAGCATGAGTGGTAATGGGTTGCTTCCCTCACTAGATCCTTGTTAACTTTGATTTGAGTAGGAAGCTCACCCATTCTTGCCAACCTTCTTTTCCCTATATGCTTCAACTTATATTTTATTCCACCGTGAACCTTTAACACCTCAACCATGCATAGTTGTAATGTGAGGAATACTGCATTTAAAGATTGTGATGATAGTTTTTCGAATGCTGTGTTCACTGCCAAGAGGAGCTCACCAACAGTGGTAGGAGCCTCTTCGTGTTGTAACGATTGGATCGCCCTAAAGAACCCAAGATCCAACACGTTCATGTCTGGACTTTGTGAGGGTTGAAACTTGAGTCGAATATCAAAACCTTCCTTTGCCGCTTCATGTAAGAATTCTTCATCATCCAATCTTACATGTGGCTATTATCTTGTTGAATATATATAGTTTCCCTATTATAAGTAGGCCACTTTTTACGAATTGCTGGTAACAAGTGTTAATCAAACACTCCCTTATTTTATCTTTGTCCACTGATTCAACAGGTTTGTCTTCAAGTGTCCCAGCTGGACGATTCTTGCTGGAACGCTTTGCTGCTTCCTTTATTACAAAAGGGAATATCCCTATCTTTCCGTCAAACACTTTATTCCCAAATAAATCGAATCTTGGACGAGCAACTGCTGCTAAGAACATCACCTTTTTGATGTATCTTTTGCTTTGACAAGTGCGATGGGGTTTTGTTTCTTCCGGAAGAAGATAATAGTTCTCCTTGGTTTTGGTCATAAAAAACCATTTCTCGTCTATGTGTATGACATTATACATACCCTTAACCATCGGGTTCTCCTTGTAAGGGCTTGGCTCGAGCATTCCCAAACAAAATTCCAACCTTGCTTTCTTGTTTTCGTATGTGAAAGCTGGTTTATTTGCATTTGAATGTCTTCTGATCCGTCCTTTTTTGATCAGTCTAAATACAGTTGAAGTGGATATATTTAGACCTCTAGCGAGCGACCGCATGTTGGTGCGTTGACGAAGTGGAATTTCTGAAAGCTTCGACAAATCAATTTCCATTGGTTTACCACCACTTCGGGTTGGTTTCCTCGAAGACACATCAACAGGTACATTTATGGACCAACAATCTTTTCCGCGTTTCCATATCCTTTTCGCTGTAATTACTGATATGGAAAACAGTTGGGAAGCCCTTAGCATTGAACCTCTTTTCACTCTCCCTTTGTTGTTATCTTTCAGCAGAAAGTGGTAAACTGACAAGCGTTTTTCGTTGGTGAGATTCTTGTTATTCCTGGCGGAGAAACTTGTTCCGATGTCCATGAATGAAGGCACTGCAAATTCTGCAATATCAAAACGTGTTTAGGTTCTCAGTGACAATCCAAACAACAATACACGTAATGTTTATTCTCCAGAAAATGGTATAAGACTCGCATCTCACACACTTCACTTGTGTCTCAACTCGTAGGCGAGAAGGTATACTTCTAATGTCTCATATCTGAAAGTGTACTATATATACTCAACAATGAAGTGCAGGAAATACACGACTATAAAAAGTTGCAGCAAAAATATTTTATCGATTAGGCAAAGCTTATATGCTTGTGACTCTAGCTGACCTGCTTATTTGTTGTTAGTGGTAAAGCCAGGGGTACTAGTGTCTGTTAATGAATATCAGCTCGCCCATGGACAATACCAGACTTCATGTCCAAATGTTGAAGCCTTGATTAAAGATTCACTTGTGCCCATTTTCTGGACTGATGCTACTACTGCTGCATCTACTCAAGGATCCTATTTCATGACTGTCAAGTTCAGGTAACTCTTTCATATGCAGATTAAACATTGTTATAATGTCGATTAATCTATGAACTGAGATAAACATTCTTATAATGTCGATTAATCCAGGAACTGAGATAGGAATTCTTCATTATAATGTCTTAAATTAGTATCGTTTTGCAAGCTCAATTAGCGGAAATAATGACATGAAAAAGATACTCTGTGGATGCCTGGACTGGAGTTATCCGAAGAGTTGGAACTAGCTCCATAAAGGGACTATCTATGGCATACCCAGCTGCAGATAAAATTACAAATGGTTTTGTTTTATCTAAGAGTTGTCATTCCTTTTAAGTTTCAGAATCAACACATCTATTGTGTCAATGATACTTATAAGTTGATAAATGAAGTTTTAAATATGGCAGATCCCTGGAAATGGTATTCTAGACTAAGAGGCAAATCTAAACTTAGACTCTAGAATCAATTTATTATCAACAATGAAAGTGCAGGATATACAGTAATTTCAAATACACATTAAACTTCAATTAATGATTCAAGTTGGAAATATTTTAGAGGATCTGATATTTTACCTTGGAACTTGTGGTGTTGATTTTAAATTTCAGCTGATTTTTCCTTTGAGAATCTTAGATCCGTATTGATTTTGTTGTAGTTTGAAATTTCTTTTCCAGTTGATTTCAGATATTGATATTCAAGATGCAAATCAAGGTAGTGGTTCTGACAAGTTGAGGAGTGAGGAGTGAAGAGACAAACTCTGTGATTCTTAGATTGAAGATAAGATAATCTGTGATCAATTTGATTTTGATTGAAAGTGAAGATCAAATCATGGTAGTGATTGTAACAAATTGAGGAGTAAAGAGAAGATTCTGTGATTCTCAGAAGATGATGAAGATCTCCTGTACTTGTTCTGTTTGAATCTGTTTCAGTTTTGATTGAATTTGTTTCAGTTTTGATCGAATTTGTTTCTGAGTGAACCTGATTTTGATCATTCTGATCAAAATCTAACTTACATATCTCACATATCTGTAAATGGAGATGGAGGGAAGGGTTTGAAATTCTGTGGTTTCTTTAAGTTTTCAAAAATTGAATAAAACATGTCGAAGAAGAAAGTCGAAGGAAGAAGATATTTATGGTATTAAATGTTTTGTTTTGGGTAATTCTGAAAATAAATTTAAAAAACCACTCTCTCACATGTTTGCATTTAAAATTGTGCAAATTGGAAAAGTAGCTCTTTTGCTGAAACGGTGGGAGTATTTTAGTTTGCCGGCTACCGGTCATCAGGACATTCCTTGGAGAGCCACTGAGTTAAAAACGGCTACCGACACGACTGATATTTTATTTGACGCCGTTAATCATAACCGTTAAAACCCTCGTTTTTCAACCAGAGAGTTATTCTTGTTAGAACTTCCTTCCTCGAATTGCGAGTTTTAACTTTGAAGGCTATCTTTCTCTTTCTCCTTGCAACCATAGAGCTATTTGTTCTTCTTGTCAAAGCCTCCAGGTACGCCTCTCTTTTCTCTCCTCTAGTTTCATCACGATATGATATTAGGGTTTCTTGTATACCTCGTCAGGAGAAACCTTTTTTTTCTGAATTTTGGTTGTTGTTTTTTACTAGTTTTCAAGATAAAGGGATTGTAATATGGAAATTCATAGTGTTTATTTTCCTGGGTTTTTATCTAATTTACTTTTTAAAAATTGGTTTCGTTTTAGTTTCTTTGAATTCGTGGTTTAGGTAGGAATCGAAGGATATGCAATTTCTGAAATGTGTATTTAGGTGTTACAGACTAAAAACCCTATTTTGATTCACAGACGGTAACCTTGAAAATGGCTTCGATTTGGTCCTTAAATGCTACTTTTAATTTAAAATTTATGCATAGTATTTTAGAAGTGGGGAAATTTTGGGAGATTGAATAGAATTTTCTTTTTTTTTTTTCCTTTTATTGTGAGGTTTGTAGTTTGATGAACTTTCCTTTTTCCTTCTCCCCAAATTCGCTCTCACTTTTAAACTCCGTGTGGCTCTATCTAATCATCTCTGGTTCACGCACCTTTACAGGAACTTCACTCACATCTGGAATCACCTCATTTTAACAGCAGCAGCAGCCTCTTCAACCTAATACAACTCCTGAGCTGTTCAGGTTAGTGACTAGATTTACTCAAATTTTGTTTTCATTTTCAATTTGAAAAACATGGGATTAGTACTCATTTTGTAGTTCAGAAACTCTGTATGTTACTTAAAATCTTGATCGATGAAATTCTTTGATGCATGCATAAGTTACCCAGATTACATTTAGGGGTTTGATAGGTTGACTTTGAATTTGGGGAAGATTTTTGTTGGTTTACTTATGTACTTGGTGGTGTTGAAAGTAGAATGGGTACGAATTTGAGTTACTATGGCTATTGATTCTTCAAGCTTCTTTTGACTATGTACACTTACCTTATTTTAACTACACCGACTGGAGGTTGAGTGAGGAATACCACCCTTTGTAACTCAACCACTACCATTATTATGTATTATTAAATGCTTTTGGAGATTCCTAAATCAGAATTTTACCATAATAGCTGAGTTCCGACAAGCTTTGGACTTTTGGATAGTTTAGTGAGTAGGATGATTACTCTTCAATGAGATCATCTTCATGTAGGATAGTGTCTATTTATATGTAGGCATTATGCATTGATAATTGCTGTAAACATGAAGAAAATATTCACGTTATTAAATTTTGTTTTTCAGATCCATAGGCGATAGACCCTTTTAGTTCCAAATTTCACTTCAGACATGGCTCAGGGATTGATTAATGCAAATCCTGTTGTTTATGAAAGAAAAGAGCGCCGCATACGTGACCCTGTAGTGCCCGCTGATGTTGATGAATATACTGCGGACCCTATCGATCAACTAGAAATTTTTGATATCCTTTCAACTTTCTCTACCAGGAATGGAATCTTGTTTTCTTTTCCTCTTTGCTTGCATGAGTTTCTTGTTACTTAGGAAAATAAAGTTATATTTGATTAGTGTAGCAAAAGGGAAGTTTAATGGTGCAAATGTTAAAGTATTAGTTTCTACTGTCAAATGTTCACGATATTCAGTGAGCTAGTTATGCCTCGTATCCCTTACTGAATTTTCTTATAAGTGAGTGTATTTTTGCACGTTAATCATCTATGTCTTAGATTCTAGAATGAAATACTAGATAAATGATATTCCATCGGACTTCACTATGAACTGAAAATCTTCTAGTAAGAAGCATTAAGTGGTACTCGGTGCCAATAAGATTTTTTTTCCTTCTAATAGAGCTTATGGATTTTTCTATTCAATTCATGAACTGGTCCACTATGATGCTACTGGATTCATACTATTTGTATGCTATCTTTCGTGTCTCTGTTACAACTTACAGCACTTCGATTTATTGTTGAAGTGAAATCAACTATAATAATAAAACGAGAAGACTCATTTTCCTGATGTTTGGGTCAGAGCACCGCCCTGCCAATGCGAAAGCTGCAGGTTCAAGCCTTTTTGTTATGTACAATATTGCAGTTTTATTTTCTTAACAGTCTTACATCATATCAGAGATATAAAAGATCCAGAGCATCCTTATTCCCTGGAAGAACTGAAAGTTATCACGGAGGATGCAGTTGAAGTAAATGATAAGCATAGCCATGTTAGGTGAGTACATAATTCTTCACCTTTCAAGCTGGAGCTTTTCGTAGACACTGAAATATGAATTTACAGTTGAGATCATCACTTCTCTTATAATATCTTTTGATGCAGGGTCACATTTACGCCCACAGTTCAACACTGCAGTATGGCTACAATTATTGGGCTATGCTTACGTGTAAAACTCATGCGCAGTCTACCTCCTCGTTACAAGGTGGGACACAAATCTCATTTAGTTGTGATCTCCAAGTTCCTTGAGTGTGATTTTACATTTTCATAATGTCAGTATATGTTGCATAGTTGGTTCAGCATATATACTGATGAGACGTATCATTACTTCCGCCAACATTTCTCAAGTACGTCTTCTCATTAGTGTCCAGTTTTTGTTATCTTTATAGGTAGATAGATGTTCTGTATACTTCGGGGGCTGCTAAGTGGACTTTGATCAAATCTTATTACATATGATAGTTTATTTAGTTCTCATCTCGCCATAAGAAAGGCTTTCTGTTCCATTTCTTCTTTACTTTTTGAGTATTTGAGACCATAATTCTTCTGCTTTTGATTTTTTTAATGTTTTTCGTGAAGTATACTTAATTTGAAACAAGCTGTACTGATCTCCTAGTTATCTTCAAATACTTCAGGTGGATATCAGGGTAGCACCAGGAACTCATGCAACCGAAGCTGCAGGTATTTGTTACCTGCATTCTGTTTATCTGTTTTTAAAAGTACTAATTCATTTTACTCATGGTCATTTTTTTGCTCAACTGATTGCAGTAAATAAGCAGTTGAATGACAAAGAACGGGTGGCGGCAGCGTTAGAAAATCCTGGCCTTGTGGATATGGTTGATCAATGTTTGGCTCCTACTTATGAATAAACCGGAAAGAAAACAATTTTGAACCATGTAGTTTTGAAGCACGACTATTGAATTTTGTTCGGATGGTTTTTGTGTTTTTCTGTACAGGTTCTGTAGCCAGAAATTATACAGTTTTGAAGTGAATTTTCACTAAAGTTGTATTGTTAGTTTTTTCAACAGTGTTTTCATCTGTTAGAATCTGATACTTAGAAAGATATCTCTATTCTCTGATAATTATACATCATTTACAATGAACAATAATTGTTAAATTCCTCAATAATAATTTCAGAGTGAATTCCATATCTTCAGAAATATAGGTCAGGTTGTTTTGGCAGGGCAGTTGAGCTGTAGCCTGTAGATGAAATTTTAAGAGAATGGTATAGCGTGTTCACACGAACCCGAAACTACAGCCTACATGTGTTTGACAGATAAAAGAGAGACGCTGCTGTGTGATGGCTAGACACCATGACCTGTAGCTGCCTCGTTCTTGAACTCCATGAAGAGGCCATTATGCAAGGACCTGGCTTCTACAAGAGCAATGTGTTCAAATGATTACTTCAACAAGAGCGACCTCTCAATGAGCATTTTGTGCAGCTTTCTGTCGTCGCCCTTCACCTCAGGGAACATCATCACCGTAAGATGTGTCCTTGATCCTAAATCTATCGCAGTCTCATACTTAGAAGCCATAGCGAATCATCACCCCGCTTTGAGTGCCAAATAAGATAACTCACTGCAAGGGAACTCTGACGTCCTTCCAACACCAAAATATGTTGGTCTATTTCAAAATGCAATTGATTTTAGTATGGATATAAGAGTTTCACGACAAGAGTAGTATAACTGGCGCTCCTCGTCATCAGCAGTCTTACAAAATGATGTAGTTGCAAGAAATCTCACAACCACACCCTTAGTAAAATCTACAGAACAATCTAAGAAACCATAATAAGAATCTCAAGAACTTTTATTAAAATGTTTAGATCAAGTACAAAGATATGAGAAAACCCTAACTTGGGGAGCAAATAATATTTCTCTCTCCTAAATATCTTGTCTAAGCTCTCCAAAAAGATCTCTCCTCTTTACAATGGCGCTCGGCTCCTTATATAGGAGTTTACATAGTGGAGGACAGCTAATAAAGCCCCTAATTTCGGATCTGACGTGCGTCAATGTCGCGTAGACTTTATCCTTGATGCACAGTTTCTTTACTGCCGCACGGTTCTTCACACTTAACTCGTGATTAAGTGACGTCATCTGGTTCGTCATCCTGGATATGTCGCATGCGCTTGTATTCGCTTAACATCAAGGGATTCATTTCGCATACAAAATGAGTGTGCGGTATTTTGTACCCACATTTTGCTTCTTCTCATATTGTTCTTTTGGAAGATAGAGCGGTATGAGAAACTCTACTATGTTGTTTTGCCTTTTGAGTTCATCTCTTCGTATTCTTATCCACCGACATTTTCCGTGACTTCGATTTATCCATCTTACACGTGTTGACTCTTCCACTCGTTGTTTGACACGTCCCTAATAACCGCCTCTTCATATCCGTTCATTTCTAATAAATGCACTGATGGAAAGAAATATCTCGAGAGTTGGGATGAAAATTTTTTATTTACTGTGATACACTTTCTCCTTTTTCTCTTTTTACCTTCTCTCCTCATATTTTTCTTTCTCTGCAACTTTCTGCTGCTGCTGCTGCTGTTTTTTATCTTCTTCTCGTTATTCTCTGGTCGTTCTTTACCATTTTCTTCGCATTCTCTTCCAATCATTCTTTTCTTCTTACTTTTTTCGTTTCCAAGCTCTATTCTCTATCATCATACTGATCACCTTGATCATTCTGATCTTGATTGATTTGATCATCTTGATTAAATTCTCACTTCCCATTCTCATTCTAATAATGGGTCTTAAACCTGGTTGGAAAAATGCCAAGGAATTTACTAGATTGAAAGGCGAATTTGAATGCAAGGGTTTCACGTTATCAGCCCCTCCTGGATTAGAACCCACTTCCGTGCTCGGACCCGAATGGTTCTCTCTAGATCAGTGGGACAATCAAAAAATCATTGTTTCGCTTGGCCAACTTTCTGCTGGTCTTCCTATTCCCCTTTACGATCCTCAAATCCCTCTCTTCTATGAGCTTTTGTCTGATGCGAGGTTTTCGCGCGGTGTATTTCAATTGAGCGGTGATTGTATCAGGATAATGATCGAGTACTCTCGTCGCGATGCCGGGTTGGAATTCTCCTACCCTAAGTATGTGAAACCTTTCAATAAGGAAGAGTTTACAGTGGAGAACTTCTTCACCCATTATGATGTTGTCATTGCGAAAAATAATCAATACCGCTGGGGAATCCGCTTGACAAGAAAAGATGGCATCGCCGACGATAAGAGGATCATGCGAGATATTGATTTCCACAATCCGGCTAATGACTCTGCGCGTCATTCTAAAGACACTCATTGGTTGGAATACCTTATTACTATTGAAGGCCCTTATATTAGTGGTAAAGATGCTAATGGGTCAGTTCTTCCTCTCCCTGAGAAATTTGCCGCTTACAAACCTTGGGAGTTCAAATGGCCTGAGAAAGATGATGTGGTATGCTTCCTTTAACTTTATTTGTCTGTTTATCTTTAACTTTAATATTTTATTTCTCTCATTGTCTCCTTTGGTTTCAGATTGCGAAGCAGAAAAAGAAGGCCAATAAAAATGTGTCTCAGGCGTCACGTTCGCGCGATAATGAAGTAAGAAATACCCTTTACTTAATTTTAACAATATTATTGCCTCTGTTTCTTATCTCTCATTATATGCGTAGGTGGAGCGGAGACGCTGAGGGTTCTAACGATGATGCTTCTCTTTCTCTTGGTGGTGATGTGCGTCTGAAGGGTAATGGCAAGGATAAGAAGACCATCTCCAAGAATCCCAAAAAGACAAAACTATCTTCTCATGCTCCTCTCAACACTTCTTCCTATGATGACGCGTTTCTTCCCCCTGAGAACTCCGCGTCCACATCTCGCTATGGGGCAATTGTCAAGCATCTTTTCTTATTCTTTCTCCGCCATTAATGATGTGTTTGTAGTAGCAGGAAATCCCCACTACACCTCACAAGAATTCACACAATCAAGTCATTTTAAGATGAACAATTATATTCTTTATTGATTAAAACTCACAAGTGTTACAAGATGGAAAGGAAATAAGCTAAAGAATTTACAACCGCTCTAAACTTTCTCTCTCTTAATAACTTGCTCCTCACTCGAAAAAGATCTTTCCCTCTCTTTAGCCTGTTCGGCTCTTTATATAGGACATTACATAGTGGTTGACAGCTTAGCTGTCCTTTATTTTCGGATCTGACTTGCGATATTCTCGCGAGTGTACAAATATTAAATCTCGCAACACTCCTAAATCTCGCTAAATCTTCACATCTTTCTCGTGTTCAGGCTGTCGTCATCCGTTGCGTCACTTTTATTACCCATCTGTGATATCTTCGCAATGTGTCGTTTATGGATTTCGCAAGGGTGTTGGTATTGCGATATTCTGATCCTACATCTTGCCTATTCTCATGTCTTCTCTGCGAAGGGGAGAATGTCATGAGAACTAATACTTTCAAAATGACGCAGCTGTTCATTTTTTCATATTTTTCTGTATTGACATGATTCTGTACTTTTATGCAGAATTTATTACACGTATCTCTTTCTCCATCCATTTCTTGACACGTCTTTTTCAAATGCTTTTTCTCAACCGTTCATGTCTACTCTTCGCATTATATGTGTTTGCCTTTTCGAGAAACCTTCTCTCTATATATACTTTCCTTACTCCTCTCTTCTTCTTTTTTACTTTCCTTCTTGTTTTTTCTGCAACTTTTCTTCAACGTCTCTCCGTAACTTCCGCTTCTGCTACTGTAAATCTTCTTCTTTTTACTTCTTTTGATCTTCAATCTTCTCTTCATTCCCATACTCACGAAAGATGCCTCCAGTTGGTCATGAGATATGAAAATCTTTTGAAAGAAGTTCAAAAAGATTTGCAAGAGAAAGGTTTCACATTATACATTATTCCCAATCAAGAATCTAAATCCATTCTCTCTGCCAAACTGTTTGCTGATCATCATTGTGATGATCAAAAAATCATAATTTCACTAGGTCAGATTCTCGCTGGTCTTCCCATTCCTCTCTATGACCCCCGATCTTCCCTTATTTTATGAAATTCTTGCTCATGCGAAATTCTCATGAGCCATCTACCAATTGAGCGGGATTGTATCCGCTTAATGCTTGAGTTCGCCAACCGTGGTCTGGTAAGGGATCTCTTTATCCTAAAGAAGTCGAGAGATCCTAAATTTGAGGACTTAGAGATATTTTGAGAAGTATTCGGTAGAGAGTTTCTTCGAAAACTATGAAATAATAAACATGAAGAACGATAGAACTCATTTGGGGTGCACGTTTGAAGAGAAGAGAAAATGTTCCCAGCGATAAAATACTTATGCAGGATATCGATTGGCATTCTGGCAAAAACAATGTTCCTCGTCATTCCAAAGACGACAAATGGTGCGTCTTTCCGCTACTTTTGAACGGACCTTATATTTCAGGTTCAAATGTTCTCCCTGCGAATCTCGCCAATTATCAGCCTTGGGTTTTTAATTGGCCCGAGAAATCAAAAGAGGTATGCTTCTTAAATTTCGCTCAATTTGTAATCTTCACTCCTTTTTATACCTACTAATCTTGCGAAATTTTCAGATTATCAAGTTGAGGAAGAGTTATAAAAGAAATGCTAAGGCGAGTACCCTAGCAGCACTCCGTTCGATCACGGATGAAGTAAGAAATACTTTTCTCTATTATTTTTTAACAATATTGTTGCCTCTGTTTCTTATCTTCATTCGTGTGCGAAGGTTGATGCTGAAGTTTTTGGAGAAGAAGAAAATCCTAAGGTTGCGAAGACCAAAGGTAAAGGTAAAGGTTCTCTTCACAAGGAGAAGTCTACTGCTCCACCTTCTAAGAAACGAAAGATTCATTCCCCTTCTCCTTCAAACCCTCAATCCAGTGAAAGCTCTGATGAAGATAATGATGATGTTGATATTTTTCTCGCAAAGGAAAATCCTCCAACTGAATCTTCTATGGCGCAACTGTCTAGCATCTTCTCTGACTCCATGCAAGGAATTGGAGATGATCGTCTTTCTAGTACGTGCGAAGCTCTCGCGAGTATCTGTGATGCTCCTTTACTAGAAGGTGATGATTCTCTTCATGGGGTCTCCAGATCAGTGACTCCCAGCTTCCTAAATGCGCTTGGTGTTTTGGTATGTCTTTGTTCCCTTATGTCTTCATAATTTCAATTTTAAGTTATATCTTGATAATTTTTTGGCTTTCCTTTATAGTCCGGGAGAGCTTCCTTTGCTGTTGCCTTAGATCTTGAGAAAAGGCGCAGTATTCTCGAAAAGAAGAATTTTCAATTTCGCAAGAAAAATGAAGAATTTGAGGCTGAAGCTGCTGTTCTTCGCAAGAGAAATGAAGAATTTGAAACTGAAGTTGCTACTCTTCACGAGAAAACCAAGCAATTAGAAGCTGATTCTTCCACTCAGAAGAATAAGATTTCTAGTCTTCAGAGTGCCAACCAACATCTTTATGGTATGAGACTTTTCTCTTTTCCTTTGTTTTGTTCTCTCATTATCTTCCCGTATCTGACTTACCATTTTCGCAGACGTTTATAACCTTTCTGATGAAGCCATTCTTCTTCACTCATTCCCTGATCCTATGGATAACAATGCCCTCCTTGATCACCTCAACAATTCTTTGAATAGTTTTTCAAATAACAAGATTAAGTCTCTTCCTCTAAACGAACTTCAATCCAGATTTCGCCTCTTAGAAATTGATCATAGATCTAGTTTAGGCTTAGCCAACCAATTTAAACGTCTATATCTTAGTTCTAAAGAAAAAATTATTACTTTAAGGAAGAAAATCAGTGATCTCATAGATGAAAAAGATCGCATTACTAGTCAAGGTTCTCAAGCATTAGCGAAATTCCAAAAAACTCTTCTTGAAGTTCAAATTGAACGAGATGAATTCATCCGCGAAAATGCTATTCTTAGCGAAAGAGAGAATCAAATTCGCTCCCTTCTTCTCATAAACAATGACGATGAATTCTCTTGGGCTGCTAAGGTTCTAGATGATGCCAGAAATAATTTAGGTGTTAACGTTAGTCTTCATGCTGAGCATACGGCCTTGATTAGGGATATGATTTCTGACAAAGAAGGTTGTTGATCATTTTTCTTTATTTAATTGTTGGTTTTTTATGAAGTTGTCATTAAGTTGCTGACTCATTGTCATATGTTCGCAGAGGCTGAAGACAGATTTCGCAAAATAATTGAAGAACTTGAATCTGAGAAGGAGCAGCTCGCAAAGGATCTTTCTTCTCGAAATGACAAATATTCAAGATTGAAGAGGCAACTACAAATTACAGTTGTGAATTTCAAGAATGATGCTACTCTTTTTCGCAAACTGGACTATTAAGACGGTCTGCGATGACAATAGCATTCTTCATTCTTCATACCCTTGCCTCCTTGATGAAATCCCTAAGAATGTGCCTTCTTTGGATATCGATAAATGAAGCTAGCGAACAAGAGGAATCTGATGAAGATGAAGAAGTAGAAGGATCTGACGAAGATGAAGAAAATGAAGAAGAAGAATCAAACAAGAAATAATTATGTTTTCTTCTTTCTCTTTTTGTAACATCTGTACATTCATTCTTTTAATCTTCTATTTTTGTAATTTTGTGCTGCGAATTTCTTGGATCTTCAGATACAAACTCTACTTTTGTTGTTCCTTTCTGCACATGTTAAAAGAACAATTAGTATATTATCAACCTTTCATTTTATGAGCACGTAAATCTATCATATGAAGACAAATAACATGTTTTTATTCTATACATTCCCATACTTGCTTCTGTTATTTGCTTTCAAATGATATATTAAGCAAGTTGCTTTCGAATAGTGATATGTGTTCATGCCTCAATCTCGCAGCTGTTGCTGCTGAATTTTCGCAAGTAAGGAAACATTGGTTTCTTCCAAGATTTTTTTTTCTTTTTCTCTTATGTGGTCTTATTTTGCCTTCCTAGTTAAAGGTCTTCTTGTGCCACCTTGTCATTGAGACAAAATCGCGAGGACGTCTTTACACTTTCATGTAATGACCCATATATCTTGCCTTATCATTTCTTTAGTATTGTTGCCTCTGCAGGATATTCTTGTTGCGACAATATGACAGGCCTAAAAATTCTTGCGAATATAAAGCCCCATGACATTGCCGTCTTGCGACGAAATCGCAGGACGTCCTTACATTTTCATGTACTGGCCCATTGATCTCGTCTTATCTTTATCTTTTGTATTATTGCCTCTTCAGTATTATCGCACAAATATGACAAGCCTAAATTTCCTTGCGGAAATAAAGCCTCATGACATTTGCGTCTTAAGACACTTATCAGCTCCCTAATGGAGGGTGCCGCCCTTATCATCTCCCTGGTTGCCCCTTCAAGGAGGCGTACTTCTGCCATACAAGGCTAGATCCCCCATCCGGTCTTAACAACAACCCATTGTTTTCATGACCTCTTATCCATTTTGCCTATAGGGCTTATGGTTACGAGACTGCACCCTAAGTGGAGTTTTCTTCGGGCCAAGTGCAGCATATGCCAAGACTTGCCAAGAATGGCCGAGACACTTAAAATGCCCCAGGCACTCTTGGCTCAACCGTGTACCTCGGCGCCTTGGTCAAATACTGACTCCTTAGAAGAGACCCTCGGTCGTCCAATCTAAGTCATAAGCTTAGATTGAAAATCCAAGGTATCTCCCCTGGATGGGCTTTATTGACCCCAATTCTCCATGACTCAGGTTCCAGGGGCGGTGTAACCTTTTCCCTGAGCCATGCAATAGGTACCCCTTCTATGACGCACTTTAGGTCTTACATTTGCCTCTTACGAAATTTTGATTTCGCGAACTAGGGTGTACGCCATAGTTGGTTCACCTCTGTCGATTAATTTGTTGATTCTTTTGCAAATAAATTGTTTTGTAATTTCGCAATCATATCTTTATATTTCATAAAATATATTTTGTTCTTCTGCATATCAACTTCCTTTCGCAACCTCATCTCTGCTATTCATAAGAAAGATTTTCATAATCATTTTTTTTTTAAACCCATCTTACATTTTTTGTCCTCCTCCCGATTTCTTCTTCGACAGTCAACAACTACATTCATTCTTTAAGTCTCTTATTTACGCTACTTTCGCCTCTTGCAATTTTGAATTTCCTGTCGTTTTCTTGTCTGTTGCGAAGCCTTCGCCACTTCCTATCTTCATCATATTTTGGTCTCACAGCATTTCTTCCTCTCTCTGTTCTATTACATCTACCATTAATCTTTCACCTATTTGTTTTTCTTTGATGTTGTGTTTCCAATTCTTCTTCTTCGCAGCTCTTTCTTCGCAAGATTCTATATCAATTTCATAACACTTCTTTCCTTTAACCCAATCTCCCTTTATGATGCCAACACCAGTGGGATGAGGTAACTTGATACATTGGTGGAAAGTCGATGTCACACCTAAGATCTCATGTAACCAAGGTCGTCCAATCAGTACGTTGTATGGTGATTCCACATCAACTACACATAATAAAATTTCAGAAGATAATCCTTTCAGTGGAATTCGCATATGAACTTCTCCTTTTGGCTTATTTGCAGTACCATTAAAACCATAGATTTTGTACGTTGAAGGTATTAGATCTTCATCTTTCCCTCCCATAGTTTTATAATTATGATAAAAAAGAATATTCACGGAACTTCCAGTATCTATCAAAGTCCGTTGATTGCCCATGAATTCAAACTTCATCATCTTCATCCTCGCTAGGTTTTGGGTTGATATCCAATCTTACCACCAATGGGTTGTCGTGCATTTCTCCACCCTCAGGTACTTCTTCTGCGGTAAAAGATATAGTCTGCTTTTGCCATTCTTCCAGTGGCGATGTGTTCGCAATGTTCATTATTTCTCTATCATCGGCATCTCTTGCGAAAACCCTGCTGAGAGTGTTATCGTGAAAATCTTCAATCGTCTTGTATGAGTGTACAATAGAGTTACAAAACAGATTATTTGCCTTTGCGCCAACTTCAATCACAAATGTTTCTCTTTCTTTTTCTGTGTTTGGCTTGTGAATATCTGGAGGAGGTGGTAATGCTTGAGTTTGCGTTTGTCCTATTAGAAAGTGATTTAATTTTCCGTGATCTATCATCCTGAGAATGATTCTCTTTATATTTCTGCAGTCATTTGTTGTATGTCCATGGAAATGATGATAAGAGCAAAATTCATTACTTCTGTAGCTTGGAGGTGGTTCACTCCCCATGTTCCATGGTGCGGGTATGTTTTCCATTAAGATTATAGCTTCCCATATCTTCTCCACACTAGCATTCAAAGGTGGCATTTTGATTTCTTCCCATTTTATCTTATGACTTCGCTGCCCTCTGTGATAGTTTTGCCTCTGACCTCCATAAGTTCCTTGCGGCTGATGACCTCCGTAAGTTTCTTGTGGCTGATGACCTCCATACGTTTCTTGTGGCTGATCAAGTCTTTGGATTTTGTTATTTCCACCACGGCTATAGAAGTTTCTCTCTCTCTCAAATTCTTCTTGATCTCGACTCCCCATAGCTACTAGCTTTTGCTGACTATCTCCCATTATCCTCTCTTGTTTCCCTTGCGAAGTGCTCGCCACTGTATTTATTAACTTAGGTAACAAGCTTGCATTCGCTTCTCTTGAACTTGTGTTCGCAATGGGGTATGATTCCATCTCATTTTGCTTTTCCTCAAGAGCAATATACTCCTCCTGAAGTTCTCGCAACTCAGTCATTGTGATTGTATTTTTGATTTGAAAATTTGAATGTATAACAGGTTGGTTGCGAACATAGCATTGATGAATGATAGAATGAGATATCTTTCGTCCACACGACCAGCCATATCACTACACATTGTCTTCCATCTCACAGTTAGGTGCTTCAAACTTTCACCAACCCTTTGCTTCATCCCAAATACATCTTCAATGCCAGGTCGCGAGGAATTGTTACTTATATATGCTCCTAAAAATATAGCTTGCAAGTGTTTTAAAGATGTTATAGTATTCTTTGGCAAACCTTCAAACCATTTTAACGCCTCTCCTGTTAAACTTGATGCGAAATACTTGCATAATATTGCATCATGGTTCTCCCATTGTAGCATACATCTCACATAAGCTTTGATGTGTTGGACTGCTCAAGTTGTTCCTTCACAAATGCTGGTTAACGCAGGTAAATTGCATTTTGGGGGTATTCCTCCTAATTGTACTTCTTGTGTGAATGGAGTTTTCGCAGCTTCCTCTATGGCTTCATCCAATTGTCTCTTACCTCCTCCTCTTTTATTATTTATCATTCCTCTCATTTCCGCTAACTCTCTCAAAATTTGTTCATTTATACCAGAATTTGGATCCATTGGTCTTTTCAACTCTGCCTCTCTTCTCCTACGTTCATCCCTGTTTTGACTTTCTTGTTCATCATTTTCCTCTCGTCTTTCTCTGCGATCTTCTCTTTCACTTCTTTCATTAATTCGCACACCGTCATATCTCTCATTTTCTCCTCTTTGCCGCCTTTCAGTTCTCCTTTGTACTCTATCATATTCTTCATTGATATTAGCATTATTGCGATTTCGCTCACGCCTCCTTTCTCGATTATCATGGTTATTCTGCCGAATTGCCTCTTATAACTCTTGTTCTTCCACTTCTGCTCTTAGTCTTTCTCTCTCGCGAGCTAAATGTGTTTGTTCAGTATAGTGTCTTTCAATTTCATCCTCAATTGCTCGATCATTTCTATGTATTTCTCTCCCATGTAATATTCTCCTTCCTTCTTCCTGATTTTCTTCGCCATCTTGATTATTTCGCCCCTGACGGTGTCTATTTCCTTGAATTCTATCATTTTGCCCGTTTTGAAGAATTTGACACTCGAATATAACGATCTTCCAATATTTCTCTTCCTTCGCGACGTTCTTTGGATTTTGTATTCCCTCTCGAGTTTCTTCATTAGCATTTTCTATAGGCAAATTTTGTCTTATCTCTTCTCTAACTGATCTTGAACTTGACCTTGTAGTGCTTCTTGACCTTCTATTTTGTAATCTCATATTTTCCATCCTCAATTCATGGTTTTGCCTTGTCAAATTCGCACGTTCTTCTTCTTCTAACCGCCTTTCTTCATGTATTGTTTGCCTCAATGCCTCTAATGTTGTAATCTCTTCATTTTCATGAATTATTCCTCCAATTACTTCTTGGTCTCTCTCCTCTTGTCCATTGCCTCATAATTGCTGCTCTTCTCCCATTTCATCTACAAAATCTGACCGCCAAGTGTCCACACTCACTCTGTCATAATCCACAGCTCTATTTTGTATTGGTGGTGTACGTTGAATTGGCGGTTGAATTTGATTTTCTCTATTGTTCCTTGTATTCATTCTTGAAGATTCCCCATCTCGTCTCTCCTTTCTCCAGCAAGTCTCCTACTCCTTCTAACAGTTGTTGGTTGTTTTGATGCATGTCTTCTTTTAGCCATTTTTCAATCTTAATGAATTGTTGAAAATTATATGAAATTCCTTACCTATTATTCCAAATTCTTTCAAATCACAATGTCAATCTTCAATCAGTCCATGTTTCTAGCGCCATATGTAGTAGCAGGAAATCCCACACTACACCCCTCACAAGAATTCACACAATCAAGTCATTTAAGATGAACAATTATATTCTTTATTGATTAAAACTCACAAGTGTTACAAGATGGAAAGGAAATAAGCTAAAGAATTTACAACCGCTCTAAAATTTCTCTCTCTTAATAACTTGCTCCTCACTCTAAAAAGATCTCTCCCTCTCTTTAGCCTGTTCGGCTCTTTATATAGGTGTTTATGGGTGAAAACTATTCCTGCAGAATTTGGTAATTTGGGTGTGGATGAGGAATGAATCTAAACCTTAAACAAATGCACTGCGCGGTGAGTGCTTGTAGATTCGAGAGATCAATCCGTGCAAGTCCGGCCTAAACCAAGAAATAGCCGTTCCAGACTTGTCTCGGTCACAAAGTGAAGGAGATGGGGTTGATCGTAGGGAGGGAAGCGAAGAAGGTGTTGAGATTGTGAAGGTGTTGGCTCGCTTATGACTTGTAACGTAAAGGTGAGCAAGGCTTGTGATTGATGCAAGCAAGCTCTCGGGTGTTTGAATACGTTTTGTATTAACACTTGGTTTTTCTGTCTCGTACGGACTTGTGTTGTCGTTTGAAATAGGGCGGAGAACCTATTTATACAAATCATTGAGCCTTATTCACGTCTCTCGTGGGAAGTGGAGGAAGTGGAGTGATGGAGTAGTGGAGTTGTGCGTCGGTACGACATGACCATCTTGCCCACTTCTCCTGTTCATCTCTAACCGTCCATGACTTCCTAACACGTTCTTGTGATGGCGCGTTGCACGCCGTAAACCGAGACCAATACCCAGTATATATATCCCCCGGTTTGTGACATGATTGATGTCGGAATGTGTGGATCGTGAATCCATGAAAGATAGCATGTAATCTTTGAATTGAATAATTGTGTTATTCGGAAAGTCGATACTTGTGAAGTATCGTGTGTATTTTATGCAGTGCGCATTATGGTGTGGTAAAGTGATGGGTAATGACGCCTCACTAACCAAATAACTCCCGACCGGGGTTGTATAACCAAGTTTGGTGAAGTTGGACGGATGAGATGATCTTTGAGACACTCATCTGCGACCAGATTAATGAATATTAGGGTTTTTTTGAAGAGGTGCGCAAGCATTACTCTTGACTTGGTCGAAACCGAGCATGGAAAGGATTTGGAGAGGACCGACCAGGGCATGTGTGTAGACAAGCATGCCGGTGTGCACGTCCATACCTCTTTGTCCCATGAAGGCGCGATCTAAGCCACTCAATTTGACCTAGGTAAAGTTGAGTGGTTGAGATCGGTTTGCGGTAAATCCATTCTTTGCAAAGGAGTTGGAAACCGCGACATCCCTAGTTTGGGCACGCGTTTCAAGACGACCCATCTTGGTCGGTCTTGGTCGATCATACCAGCGTGTAGGTGGTAGGCTGGTGTTCACACCTATACCGATCGTCCCATGAAAACGTGATCCGAGCCATCCAAATCGTCCGGTGAAGTTGAGTGGTCGAGATCGATTTGTGTTTGGGAGGCGTGGCCATGCTAGTTTGGACGCACGTTTTGGATTAACCGGGCATCCGGTATGACCAGGACTCGCTTAATCTAACTCGTGACCCTCCATTCGCGCCGGAGAAGATGGACGCGCGTGATGGCTTGAAACCCTAATTTTGGCTTTCAAAGCCGTGCGCCATGCTCTCTTTGGGCGTGACGAATTTGTTGCAACCAAGTATGGTTGGTCTTGACCAATTGGTCAAGTGTGTAGGCGGGCCCATGGTGATCGTGTTGACATGCTCTGGGCCCTTTGAGTCTACATCTACACCCTCCATCTATACCTGCGAAGATGGATGGTTGAGACTGTTTTGCGACACATGTAATATGCCGCAAACCCTAATTTAGGTTTTCCGTCCATAATGCTTGGTATGAACGGTTTCTTGGCAAGCTAGGCCAATGACCGACCATGCGGGGTCGGCCGTGGGTATTCCATACCGCTTGGGGGTGATGGAATTGATACTGGGGTCATCCAATCATGCTTATGGAGTTGGATAGTGCGATCGAATCATATCCTGACCGATATGGTCAGTCAGGATGCTCAATCGGCTAGTATAACACACCGAGAGGGGCTCAATCGTGCTAGTATAACACACCGAGAGTCACCTGCACGGGTATTTCGTACATGGTTTCATTATAGTGCTTGGAGGTTCGTGTTACTCAGCCAAGAGTAACACTCGATCGTCATGCCACAATCGATAATGAGTAACTTGAAATACAAGGCTGATATGAAATTCACGGGAAGGGATTGTTGCCACATGCTCCAACCTTGGAGGAATTTCATGTATCCTGAGAATGGGATTGTTGCTACATGCTCCATTCTTGGTGAATTAAGTGAGGAGTATCCAACACTTATAAATGGCTTTATCTTTTACAAGATGTGTCGCATGATTTTTCCGGTTTTTACAAATTTAACCTTAAACGAAAATCCACCATCAACGTTAAGTCCTCTCGCCTAGCACATAATGGTTACACTATTGTGTGGTAGGCATGAGATGGTGACATACATATATACTTGAAATGACCAGGCTAAAGTAGATACATATTTACCAGGATAGTCGGCGTTGCCACTGAGGCTGGTTGGTTACGATTAAGGATGCGAAGGAAACAGGACTTGATACGGTGAGTCGCTTTGGTTCCTCTTGTACATATTTGAGCTCGGACGCTTCTTCAGGTGTACTTCCTTCATCATACACGGCTTTCCTCAGGTATATCTGATAAGCCTCGTCGATTGTTATCCCGAATTAGCAGCCTTCATAGGTGGCAAGTAAAGACTTCTTTTCCTTCTGGGATTCCGTCGACTTGTGAGATTATAAAGAGTCGTCTCACTTGGTCGTTTATTCCATATCTCGAGTCTTTGCTCGACTTTCGATTGGTGATCGATTGATTTGATTTTTTTTTTTTTTTTTTTTTTTTTTTTTTTTTTTTTTTTTTTTTTGCGTTCATAACCTCCCCTCCTTTGCAGTTTATCATGGAAGCGGCTGACGATCATTCTGTTGCTTCCCCAGAAAGAAGTTTCGAAGTTGACAAGCCCGAAAACCGTGCACACGAAGATGTAATGGCTAAGATCGATCTTTCGCTTCGCGAAGTCGGCCGTGCTATACAGGGGATGTCTATCTCCCACCTTCGTATTGCCAGAGCACGTATCTGTGCACTTTCAGCTGCGATTGACATGGAGGAGCGGTGGAGGCGCGAGGAAACGCTGCAGACACTAGTAAGCGCAAGGGCGAGAGAGATTTGCGGCGAGGTTGAAGAGGAATGAACGACCTCCGAATGAAGGCAAGTGTGATTACCCGGTTCAGAACGGCGTGATAATTCTTGACTCCGACACGAAGGAACCTAAACATCTCGAAAGCAATTGGTACGGCTTCTAATGTTGATGCGCTTTTTAATGCTCCCGCTGGTGATGTTGGGATGGAGTGTGCTGCTGCGGAGATGCCTGATGCAGAAGTTGAGGTAGATTCGGAGGGAGGAGCATTGGTAGGCCTCGAAGATGGGTAAATTATGGCCTACGGTGATAACCGCAAGTGCACGGCGTCTATCGGAGACGCGGCAAGTACGGGTCGATCCACAGAGACGAGGGGTGCTCTTGTATTGATCAAAGGCTTGCTAAGCGAATTTCTAGTGTGAGTAACAAAATAGTGTTTTGTGCCGATACGGCTAATTGAATCAAGTGACGCTATGCTAAGGCAAACAATGAGAGTAAAGGATTGCTAGGGTTATCAAAGTCACCTCTAATTCCTAGTATGTGTTCAACCAAGTTGAGCTCCTTGTTTCTATGGAAGTTAAGGATAGTATGTCAATTCCACCACTTAACTAAGAAGTTTCACCTTGTAATACTTCAATGTTCAGCTAGGGTACTAACCCAGAGCATTAGTTATCTAATCAAGTATAACTAATCAAAGGAATTAGCCTATAATTCTAAAGCTTGAGCTGCACTGACATACCTAACCCAAGTATAACCTAACTACAATGCATCCATGGCATTGGCATGCATTGTGAGAGAAGAGAGTTAGATGCTAGGATTGAAATTATCTATATGATTTAAAATGCAAGGATAATTCAACAAAATTGAATTCATAACTGGGAATTAGGGTTTCAATGAAACCCTAACAAATTAATTAGAACATCAATTAAAGTAAAATAAAGCTAAATTAAACTAGAGTGACTGCTCTGGCTAATCCAGGCGTGGTTTCTACACAAACCCCTCATTCTATTTATACATGCAGTTCCCCCAAAATTCCCAAACCCTAATTCATTAAAAATTGAAATTAAATGAATAATAACTCAAACCCATACTCTGATTGTTGTTCCTCTTCTTGTCACATCGTCCCTGGTAGCTTGCTTGTGATGTTGGTGGACAAACCCTAGCTTCTAGTTATCTTTGAATTAGCTTCTAGAGTTGGTAGAGGCTAAGAGAGAGATAACTCGAAGTAGAGAAGGTAGCAGGTACTACTGGCGCGTTTGATGATGGCAGAGTAGGTAGAAGGAGGTAGTGGTGGCTCTGGTGATGGTATGGGTGAAAGAAGTGGCGGAAGAGAAGAGCAGAGCTCGTGCTCGGGAGAGAGAGAGAAGAAAGAGAAAGATGGAGAGAAAATGGGTAGTCGACTAGGGTATAGGGTATTGGATTTCGGTGTTGAGGCAGGTGAACAAGAACGGACGATGGGACAAGCCGAGCGAGCGTTGGATGAGGCGGGAGATCCGAATGGCCGAGGGAAGTAAGCGGTTTTGGTGTGATCGGGTGTTGCACGGGAGCGGTGATCTTCGATGCACGTGGAAGCGGCGACCGTTGGATGAGGGAGATAAAAATCTCAACGTCTCGAAGAGACGGGCTCGGATCCGGGTTGTGGGTAGCTTTAGCCCATGTCTTCCTTGTTGGGTTGCAACCGATTTGCGCGCGGCTTTGGCTATCTCGCTCCATAGATGCTTGACTCCAATTCTTCGCTCTTTTGCTCCTTAGTTTCTCCGAGCTTTATTTATTACCTAAAAACACAAAATTAATTAATACAAATATTTATTCTTGAAAACAAAGAAAACTCGAGAACTGGGATAATATCTCGATTTCTAAGCGCAAAAGATGAGTAAAATGCCAATAAAAAGGTGTATAAATATGCACTATTTAGCACTCATCAAATACCCCCAAACCTGAATTTTACTTGTCCTCAAGTGAAACAGAAAATAAGAAATCCTAACTATACCCCGTCGCAGGTCTCTCGAATGCATTTAGCGTATGCACTAAGCCTTTAAACCCCTAGGTGTCCCTAGTGGACGAGTTGTAGTCTCGTGAGGGTTTACAAGAGGTGTACCCACAAAACCTTCTCCAACTTCGAGTGTAAAAGAGTCTCAAGCATCCTAGAAGCTATGAGGACATAGAGTTTCGCATGCTAGTAATGAAGTTAGAACTATCGAAGAACGCATTCTCATCCTTAAGTCTCGAGCGAGAAGTAACCATACCATATGAAAGAATTCGGATTCGATTGTGATCATAAGTCTCAACTTCGCCTCACTATTAGGGTTTTATGATAATTGCACTCAAAAAGATCGCTTTTTAGTCTCTCATGTGTGCAGCAGGAATAAAGAGAGAAATCCCGCACGTTGTAGGTAAGAAGGATAACCTTCCGAAATAAAATCTGGAGACTCCACGAAATGTGGACAAAAAGAATCTTTTTCTGATGATCTCTAAGAAAGGAAATCAACCATTAGCAAGGGGTGGGAGTACTCACTCACTTCTCACCCGATCGGCAATTAATATCACTATCTCATAAGAAACCATAGAAACGTCTTCAATCTTCGGTCTTCGGTCTTCAATTGTTGATGACGAACTTCTAAACTTCACAAACTTGACAATTTTTAACTTTTCTACTCAAATTCCTTGTTGTTTGGATTTTTCTTTTTAAATTCTTCTTTACCATGGTGGTAGAAAAAATAAACTACAATATATATATATATATTATATATATTTTTTATTTTTTTATTTTTTTTTTTGATTTTTTTTTTTTTTTTTTTTTTTTTTTTAAATTACAAAAAGTACAAATAATGAAACAACTAACTCCATGGACAAAGGACTTTATCACTCAATTTTTCCACAACTTGTATTGTCTTGATTTTATAAATTTTATTAATTCTCATCCTATTTTCTTTTCTTTGTTGCACATAAACCTTGGACTATATCAATTTTTCTTTCCATATTCGATGATGCTCCGGTTCTTTGACGATGATGTGTTTCTATGGGTCTTGCTGATTGAGAGAGAGAATGATGCTAACTATAAATCGGTATTTAGAAGGAGTTTTCATCTTTAGACGTCACCCTCATGATTGACAAAAACTAGCACTCAAGAGATCAAAAGTAGTGCTGAAAAATGGTGCGAAGTTGGGTAGCTCACCATTCCTACCCGGAATTTACGTACGGTGACACACACTCTAATGGCTTTTTCTAGAAAGTTGCAAAAAATTGAAGGTTGGTGCCTCACTTGATGTAAAATGGGTAGTCTCCACTATGGGTGATCACAATTCTACTACCGAATATCTAAACAACACCTAATTCGCCCTCCGGTATGGTTAAATCCAACTTTAACGCTCTAATCAACTAAGAAACCCGATTGTGATCACCCATTACTTCCAAGTTCTCGTTATTTGGTCGATTCTCTATGTAAACATAGCTAGAAGCATGCTAGTGACTCTAAAATCTCTAAAAGTTGGAGGTTTTTACAAAAAGAGTTTTGAATTTTTTATTTTTTTTTTTTTTTTTTTTTAAATTAAAAGATAAAATAAAAACTAAAAGATAAAATAAAAGACTAAAAACTCTAAATGCAAATGCACCCCCAAACCTAAATCAAACATTGTCCTCAATGTGTCTACATATAGAAAAAAATTTAAACAATCACATACCGAGAGAACTATCTTTGATAAGAGAAAAGGGAAGAGATTAGGTATGTCGGCGGGAGCAAAGTTGAGCTTCTTTAGTCAAGGCTAGAATCCAACATTCTCAACGGAGATCATATCGGATTAGCATAATATATGCGCATGAAGACTCAACAGATTCAAGAAAAGAAAATTTAACAAGTCCTCTTGGATATATACAATGAAAATTCACCATAAACTAACAATCTAAAGAGTTGAGGATCAACCCAATAGAAAATATGTACACACATCAACAGCCTTACACAAATATAATATGAAAGTGCAAGTAAGACTGTGTATGTGAATGAGTTTCCCCCAAACCTAAACTTGTGAACGAGGGTGTGTTTGGAAGCACAAAATCTTGCAATTTTAAAGGTACATCATGCAAAAGGTCTAACTCAAAATGAGTTTTACTAAAAACAAGCAGACATACACATTCCAACTGTGGCTCCTTAAGAGTGTTATACTTTGATGCAAAATAGTCCAAGAGGACTTGGGAAGCACAAAGTTCTAGGCCTAAGTTAGGCATTTTTAGAAAAGTTGGTTTTGCAATTTTGTGACAAACTACACCTAGGTTGGAGGAGTTTCAATTTGTGGAGAGAGGTTAGGTACATCTACGTTATTTTCATGTATAAAATCATTTGTACCATCACGCACTTTCCCAAAGTCAGAAGAGGGTAAATCATGTTCATTTTCACAGGATAATTGCACAGGTTCCACATCATCATCACATATATGAATATCAGAAGAAGCATCATTCATAGGGTTCACAGAAGAGACACTTAATGTCTCTGAACCTAAAGATTCTACTACATTTTCAAAATACACATGCTCTTCATATTCATCATCATCGTCATCATCATAGCAAGAATTCATCTCTCCATTCAAAATGGTAGTATTTTTAGTGTACTCATCTACCTCTAGATTAGGTTCATATTCAATGTTAGTTGCATGAGTAAGACTAGAAACACTATTTTCAATCCTATCATTTTGTAATTCAATCGGGTGAAGAATCATTTTGAGTTTTTCTATTGAAGGAGAGTCTTCACTAGTGGGTATGCAGTCCTCATATGGGTATTCATTGTATGGTTGTACATGAGGTTCACTAGAGAAGGGAATTTCAGACATGTTGCTATATGGATGGTCATGCATTGCATTCATTTCAAGCCTAGCATTTTTCTCCAAGAGTGTTTCCATTATTGATTGCAAACTAGGAGTTGGGGGAGTATAAAATTGTTCATCTCCCATTGTGGTGAATGATGCATGTGTGCAGGTTGATTATGGTCCCAATAGTTGCCAGCATGGTCACTTCTAGACATTTCGTACATTGGATAATCATGGTTTTCCCTAGACTGCCTAAAATCATGCAAAATATAACAGTACTTAGCAGGGTGGTCTAAGCCACCACATAAGGTGCAAGCATGCATTTCATATTGCCTAGAAAAACTAGATTTGACAGATTGCCTTTCTAATGTGATTGCCTATCTAAAGCGGATAGTCGAGCTTCTAATTGATCTAAAAGTGATGATTGGGTAAGAGAAAATTGTTCATTTTCAACTTGTGGTGGATGATGTATGTGATCATAATGATTAGGGTATGTGAGATCGGGGCCCCGAGAAGGCCCATAAAATTCCCTAAAGGCACTATGGTATGTGGGGTGTTTATCCTGTGAAAGGTGCCCGTAAGCAAGCTCTCTAATGGATTTGGTTCCATCCCCAGATGCAGACCAAAATCCTGTTTGGGATTTTTGGTTTATGTGGGAAGTCAAAGAATTGTTTGTGCAAAGTTAGGTCGTGTGGGCTTGGTTTGGTTTTTATTGGGTTTAATAGGTTTGCCTAAGCAGGTTTTGGTTTGGTGTGGCTAGTTGTTTGGTTTAGCAAAGCCCAGATGGGGCTTAAATGCACTTGAGCTTAACAGACTATGGGCTTAGTTTGGTTTGTTTCGGCTTGATTGCAAAGGAGTTAGCCCTGTGATGTTCATGTTAAATGGATGTGGGTTTAGCTAATGCAAAGTGGAAGAGTGAAAGCCCAGTTGTGTTAGCCTGTGTGAGGGCTAAAGTTTGTTGCAGCCCGAGGTTGGGTTCGGTGAGCCCGGTGGGTGTGGTCGATCACCCAGTTGATGGTGGGCTCTGGTTATGCAGAGTGCAAGCCCAGATTGATGGTCTTTGGGTTCAGGTTCATGCGAGCTTGGCAAGCTCATGCATTGGTCGTGTGCACGGGTAGTGTGCAAGTCGGGCAAGCACAAAGCAAGTTATCACGGAGTTGAGCACCAAATAAGGCTTGCAATCACCAAAACAAGCGGGGTATGCAAAGGTTGCAGGTCAGATAGCTTGGTTGATGTCAACTATCTCAGTTGACTTCAGCTGGCTTACAAATCTGTGACCCAACACTTGCAGCTTCAGGGGGCTAGCAAGGTGGTGCTTTAGGTGAGCTACAATGTTTGCACATAACACAAGTTCAACAGGTCTCATTATGCAAAATGATTGAATCGAGTCACCACGAGTATGCTCGTGTCACACAACACAAAGACAAGACGAAATGTCGACAGAGACTTGCGGGGCTGGTGGCTTACTAGGCACAGAGTAATGAAGTTCAGGTATAGAGCAATCCTTGGTAAGGTAGCTTGTTTTCATATATTCATGCCAAGAGGTTCATGCAAGGGTGGTACAAGCTATGCTCACAAACATAGGCTTTAGATTGCACACATTCAGATATTGCAAGATTGCACACAAATTGATGACAGCAATTGGCAGACTATAGCTTCATACAACAGGTTGGGCACCACTGGCAATCAGCCAAGGTAACCAGCTACAGGTCGTGGATTTTGCTCGGTGGTCTAAACATGCATTCGGGGGTTATGCTCGGGGCACTACGGCTCAGATCATACAAACCGAGTGAACCTCGGTGTGTAATACACGACTCTCGTGAACAAAGTTCATTAATGCTCGTGTCGACAAAATAATGTGAGGTAAAAGTTATCACAAGTTGGCTATCCTTGGTTTTCACAGAGCATGCTCAAGTATCTGATTCGAAAAGCGAAGCATCATGCATATAGATGTTAAATCTTAGCAAACACTCATTCAAATATCAGCAGTTCAAATACCAACCGAGTTTAGCCCAATGGCTGTGTTGTTATGCTCCCTGCCTTTCCTCTCTTTGGTTGCTCAATGACTCAAAGCAAACACAAAGAAGACAACAAAGAAAATACAGACTCAAAGCAAACATAGCAGCTCGGCTTGTACTGTTAGCTCGACAGAGAGGTTTAGTTCTTTGATCGGGGGATTGAGAAAATTTAATGAGATCAAAGGCAAAATGCAAATGAACCGAGATGCGGTTTTGAAATGAACTAACTAGTTGTTACTAGGTTAAGATGGTTACTAAGTTACTGACTACAAAACGAAAAAAACTAAGTTACTGTTGCAAAACTAAGACAACTAATAAGAACTATGATGCAAAACTACAATGCAATGACAAGTTACAAATGCAAGTTATAAAATTTAGACTAAGTTATACTAAAACAAGATGAAAAGCAAAGAATGTAAGTGAATATATATACAGAGATGGAATGAACTCAGTTAAGTCTAGCCGAAAATCACAGGGCACACACCAAGTCCCCGGGTTCGATCCCCGGCAACGGTGCCAAAAACTTGGTAGGCCTCGAAGATGGGTAAATTATGGCCTACGGTGATAACCGCAAGTGCACGGCGTCTATCGGAGACGCGGCAAGTACGAGTCGATCCACAGGGACTTGTGGTGCTCTTGTATTGATCTAAGGCTTGCTAAGCGAATTTCTGAAAATGTGTAGTGACAAGGTAACAAAAAGAGTGTTTTGTGCCGATACGGCTAATGTAGTGAAGTGAACGCTATGCTAAGGCAAACAATGAGAGTAAAGGATTGCTAGGGTCTTCAAATTCACCACTAATTCCTAGTATGTGTTCAACCAAGTTGAGCTTCTTGTTCCTATGGAAGTTAAGGATAGGATGTCAATTCCATCACTTAACTAAGAAGTTTCACCTTGTGATACTTCAATGTTCAGCTAGGGTACTAACCTTGAGCATTAGTTATCTAATCAAGTATAACTAATCAAAGGAATTAGCCTATAATTCTAAAGCTTGAGTCACAAAGACATACCTAACCCAAGTATAACCTAACTACAATGCATCCATGGCATTGGCATGCATTGTGAGAGAAGAGAGTTAGATGCTAGGATTGAAATTATCTATATGATTTAAACATGCAAGATAATTCAATAAAATTGAATTCATACATGGAATTAGGGTTTCATGAAACCCTAACAAATAAATTAGAACATCAATTAAAGTAAAATAAAGCTAAATTAAACTAAATGGCCTTTGGCTAATCCAGGCGTGGTTTAAATCAAACCCCTCATTCTATTTATACATGCCAAGTTTCCCCAAAATTCCCAAACCCTAATTCATTAAAAATTGAAATTAAATGAATAATAACTCAAACCCATACTCTGATTGCTGTTCCTCTTCTTGTCACATCGTCCCTGGTAGCTTGCTTGTGATGTTGGTGGACAAACCCTAGCTTCTAGTTATCTTTGAATTAGCTTCTAGAGTTGGTAGAGGCTAAGAGAGAGATAACTCGAAGTAGAGAAGGTAGCAGGTACTCTTCGGGCGCGTTTGATGATGGCGAGTAGGTAGAAGGAGGTAGTGGTGGCTAGAGGTGATGGTATGGGTGAAAGGAGTGGCGGAAGAGAAGAGCGAGCTGTGTCGGGTGAGAGAAGAAGAAAGAGAAAGATGGAGAGAAAATGGGTAGTCGATAGGGTATAGGGTATTGGATGCTTTGTGTTGAGGCAGTGAACAACGGACGATGGGACAAGCCGAGCGAGCGTTGGATGAGGCGGCTGGAGATCCGAACGGCTCGAGGGAAGTAAGCGGTTTTGGTGTGATCTCGGTGTTGCACGGGAGCAGCGATCTTGATGCACGTGGAAGCGGCGACCGTTGGATGAGGGAGAAAGAAATCTCAACGTCTCGGGAAGAGACGGGCTCGGATCCGGGTTGTGGGTAGCTTTAGCCCATGTCTTCCTTGTTGGGTTGCAACGATTCAGCCTTGCGGGCTTTGGCTATCTCGCTCCATAGATGCTTGACTCAATTCTTTCGCTCTTTTGCTCCTTAGTTTCTCCGAGCTTTATTTATTACCTAAAAACACAAAATTAATTAATACAAATATTTATTCTTGAAAACAAAGAAAACTCAGAACTGGGATAATATCGATTCCTAAAGCGCAAAAGATGAGTAAAATGCCAATAAAAGGTGTATAAATATGCACTATTTAGCACTCATCAATTCTGATATGAACTCTTCAAACCCTAACTCTATTAGCGGTAATTTCACTTCTTATTCATGGTGGAGGAGATCAACCAGAGATCGAGGAGACCAAGATTAATGGTGGTGATATGAACATGGAAGATGTAGAGACGGAGCAAGAGGATCAAACAACCGTGTTTCATCCCCCTCACTGATCAATCAACAAGTGCGGCAAAATCAGGTTTACAAACTCTTTATTTCTATAAGATTTACCCTTTTAATAATTTTGCAATCTCTTATTCGATAGTGGTTCCTTCGTCTGATTTGTGTGCAATTTTAAATTTTAGGGTTTCTCTTAATTTTAGAGTAATTTCTATTCATAACTTTAGAATTCAATCCTCTGAGCCTCCTAGCCTTTTTTAACTGGATTAACGCCCTATAATCATCTTTTAAACAACTGTGGTTATACTGTTCATAAATTTCATCTGAGTTGTGTAGTTATTAGGCAGTCTCATTATAGTTGCTCATATTTTTTACAACACAAAATTTCTGGTAGTAATTTAGATTTTAGATTGGTTAGTTCTCTTTTCTCAAATATGAGAATCATGTCGTGGAATTGTCAGGGTCTCGACAACCCTTCTACCAGGAACTCACTATGGAATTTGATCGAGGTCAAAACCCGACATGATTTATCTATGTGAAAACTAAAAATGAATCACGAGATGAATCAATATCTTAGTAAGATTCAATTATCCCAACTCTTGGGTCTTTCCCTCAATTGGTAGAGTGTGTGGTATTTCTTTGTTATGCAAAACTGGTTTTGATTGTGAAATTGTTCATTTTATCGATAAGATGATAAATGTCATGCTCTCTCGATAACCCAAATAAGCCAACATTCTTGTTACTTTTCTTTACGGTTAAGATATACTGAAGAAAAGTTGACACAATGGAATTTCATTAATGAAATTGGTGCTAGAGCTAACCTTATTTGGGTTATCATAGGGGACCTTAATATTACCATGCATGACTATGAAAGATCCACTTTTTCTACTCCAACTTTTGTTGAATTCCCCGAAATTCAAACAATCTTAGACAATGCTGATCTCTGAGACCTTGAATTCTCTATAAGAGGTTCTTCCCCTTTTCAGTTTACTAATAGATTAAGAAATGTGAAATGTGAAATGAAATTATGGAATCTCCACCATTTTGGCAATATTGATCATAAAGTTAAAGCTCTAAACAATCAACTCCATGATCTTAATAATCTTCCACATTCTCCAAATAATGTGGAATTGATTAAATAAGTAGAGTTTGATCTAACATTGGCAAAAAATTCAAGAAGAATTTATGCCCAAAAATCTGACATGTGAGTTTTTCAAATCTTTTGGATAGGAACACTGGATTTTACCATAACTATGCCAATAGGAGGAAGCATTTCAATCATATTAATGCTCTCAAATTGGATAATGGGCAGTGGGTTAATGATAGAGCTGATCTTGAAACTCTTTTGGTAAATCACTTTAGTTCCATTTGAACTAGTTCCAACCCTTATAGAAACCCTGACATTCTTAATTATATTGATTCATGTATCTCAAGTAGTGATAATTCGGATCTTCTTAGACCAGTTTCTAAGAAACAAATTATGGATACAATTAACCAAATGAACACTGGATCGCCCTGTAGGTCTCGATGGTTTTCACAGGTTTTATAAGGAGAATTTAGATCTTCTTTTAGATGATGTTTGGAAGGTAGTCAACTGCTTTTTTGAGTCTAAACATCTCTTAAAAGAAATGAATCACACTTTCCTCTCCCTAATTCCAAAAGTCAATAACCCCTCTAGTCCCACTCGAGTTCAGCTTTATTTCTTTTCAGGTAACTCTATTTACAAAATCATTTCAAAGATTATTGTAAATAGAATGAAACCTATTTTGAGTAAAATGATAAGTCCATACCAGGCTGCTTATGTCCCTGTAAGACATATACAAGATAATGTTATTATTGGTCATGAGTTGATGCACACCATGAAAAGAAAAAGGAAAAAAAGATAAATGGGGTGTCATGGGCCTTAAACTTGATATGTCTAAGGCCTTTGACAGAGTGGAATGAGGTTTCTTGAGAGACATCTTAAGAGCTTTTGGGTTCTCAGAATACTGGTGTGCTTTAATTCATTAATGTGTTAGTACTACTAGCATTTCTATAATGTTAAATGGTTCTCCATGTGAATCTTATAGACCCACTAGTGGTCTGAGACAAGGTGATCCCTTGTCTCCATACATGTTTATCATTGTCATGGAATCCTTCTCTAGATACATTATGCATGCTGAAAATTATAATCTAATACATGGTTTTAAAGTCACTAAGGATGCCCCTAGTATAAGTCATCTTCTCTTTGCGTATGACCCGCTAATCTTTGCCAAATCCTTCGATTCTCGAAGCTTCACTAATTTACCGAGTTTAATTAATGACTTTAGTATGGCCTCGGATCAAGTGATCAATCTTCGTAAATCGGGTTATTTTTTTCAAGCAGAACAATGTTCAACCCGACCATGTTGTTTCTCTCATAAATGAGTTAAAAAGTAAAGAAGATAGCTCTTAATGAAAAATACTAGGTATCCCTTTATTCATTTATAGAGCTAGGTCCGATTCTTTCACCATTTAAATGAAAATTTCGATAAGAGGGTTGCCAAATGGAAAGGAAAACATTTCCAATCGGGTAGTAGTCTGTGATGGTTCAAAATGTGCTAAAGACATCCCCTATTTATCACATGAACACTTTTACAATCCCTAACAAAATTATCAACAATATGGAGTCTTCCCAAAGAGACTTCTGGGGGGCAAGTCTAGAGCAGGGGGATCTATCTTAGGGGCTGGCCAAGAATTTGCACTCATAAATACCAAGGGGGTCTAGGTTTTCGCAACCTTAAGCATGTAAATATTTCCCTTTTGACTAAAACTGCTTGGAACATTATTCATAATCCTGATAAACTATGTGTTATTATATTGAAATATAAGTACTTTAAACACTATCATCGTATTCATGCTGTTAGAAAGGTAGAATGTTCTTGGATCTGGAGAAGTATTAGTCGTGGACTAGAGGTCATTTAACACAACTCTATCTGGGAAGTTAAAAAAGGTGATCGTATATCCGCTTTTGATGATAATTGGATTCCTGATGCTGTGGAACCTAAGTGTGTAGCGTATCCTAACCCTAATGCTTCTGTTTCTGCTTTTATTGATAAGGAAAATAATTCTTGGAACAATGAACTTGTTAATGTTTTCTTCACTCCGCAGAATGGTAGTAGAATCCTTAGTATTAGGATCCCATGTTCAGGTGATGAAAGACTTGTTTGGCCTTACACAAAGAATGGAAAGTTTACCGTCAAATCGTCTTATAAACTGATTTCTGGTCAATATGCATATATCAACAACCCATAGAGTAGTAACCATGTTTATAAAACTCTGTGGAATCTTTCAATTCTCCAAAAGTCCAGATCTTTTCTTGGAAATGTTATGAATATATCCTTCCTGCTAAATATATACTTGCTCGATCCTCTAATGAGCATGATACTTCTTGTAGTATGTGTAATGCTGTATAACTGAATATCCTGAACATATCATTCTCTATTGTGCTTTTTCAAAGAATGTTTGGGCTCTCACCCCATATGCAAATGCTATTGAACAGGATTGTGCTTCAAATATTAATATTCATGAATGGGTTCACAAATGGTTATCTGATGATAATCTTAAGAAGTCAGCAGGTGCTATATTTTCAATTGCTTGGAGTATATGGAAAGAATTATGCTCCAGTACTTTCCAGGGGAAAACTCTCAACCACTTCTCTACAGCTAGACTTGCTCTTAAGCTAGTTAATGACGCATTAATGTTTTTGAGTAATACTAGTCCTCAGGTTACACATAAGACTGAACCTGTAGAAGAAAAAAAACATCACCAGTATCATTGGTTCTCTACCACAGGACTGTCATATTATTTTCAGTGATGCTGCTTTTGACAAGAATTCTAACCTTTCTGGTATTGGTCTAGTGTGGAATGATATTATGGTGTGCATTTTGTGGATGCAAGCTACAAGCTGTGGAAATGTAAGGAATGCGAGAGGAGGAAGAGAGTCTAGCATTGTTTGAAGCAAAGGAAGTGGGCTAAAGCTAAAGGTTTAGAGAAAGTCTGTTTTGTCGTGATGCCAAGTCCATCATTGACTCTATCAATTCCAATAGTAACCAATTGTACATTGGTATAATAATTCGATCTTACAAGACCGCAAAAACAATTTCATCTAGTTTTAATTTTGTCAACTTAATTCTTGCGTAGGAATAATTTAGAGTCGATCGATAAAGGAACCTAAATTTAGCGAAGGTCTAGAACCTCGGGTGAATGGTTGGATTGTATCCATGTTTTCCTTAATACCGCTATGTAACTCCTTTATTTTAATACAAGCATTTTTTCTAGCAAAAAAATAATAATATCATCTCAGCCTTAAGAAAAGAAATAGACACGTATTTATGTTGTTTCTTTAAAATCAAGTACTCCCTCCGTTCTTTTTAATAGCTGATTTTGTTTTTAGAGAAAATTAAGGAAATTAAGAGAACTAATCATTGAAAGTGGTCCTCATGACACTTGTCAATAAACGTAAGTGAAGTGAAATGGTCCACATGACACTTGTCATCAAAAGAAGTAAAGTGAATGGTCCATATGACACTTGTCATCAAAAGAAGTTAAGAAAAGTGGGTCCCGTAAAACTAAAAGTAACATTTGACTTTCCCAATTAGGAAACCAACCTATTTTTTTTTAAAACATTTATTTATAGAAACCAACCTATTATTTAGGAATGGAGGGAGTATTAAATGGGCTCCCCTACCGTGTGTCAGCTAGATAAACCTTGTGTCAATTCCTATTTAACGCTTTTACTACCTGTATATTTATTATCGACTAGCAAAGCTAGGGGTGTGAAGAATAAAATAACAACTCCCACCTCTTCAAGTCTACCTAATAAGTTATCGTTTGGCCAAAATTCCCAACAATAGTTCAGTACACCATGCACTTAACTAGATTATCACTGTTTAGTTGGTATTAGCTTTTTGTTTTTTTCCATCGGCAAACACCGGATATACCGGGAATGGCTGTAAAACAAATAAACTGCAGCCACCTCCAAGAATGATACTCACACAAGAACTCTCGAGTTGAAACGTGATATGCGGGAAAGAAAGGAAGCATGTCATTTTGCATACTCAATGCGTTTATGATTATTGCAATTGAGAAAACAAAATAGAGATCCAGGAAAAATAAAATTTGCCCACCCGGACATAAAATCATGGTTCCGTCATGAGTTTGCATTATTACGACTATTGCTTTTTTTTTTTTTTTTCGACTGAAAAAAGGCAATATAATAAAAGCTAATGTTGATCAAAGCAATGAGCATTAGACAAAAACAAAATAGAAGTTATAACAGCTTCCCAATTACATAAAAGAGTACTTGAAGAAAAACCTTCAAAAAGCTTAGTATTCAAAGACTATTGCTTTTCTAGCCATCGCTCGTTTAATATGATGATGAAGAGTAGGTTAAAGGGTCGATCATGCGGCTGTTAATGGTGATGTCAGGGATGTGGGATAGATACTCCAGTCCCCCATACGTGAACCAAATATTTCCAACTGTCGAAGTTCTTTGAACTCTGCAATGTATTCTAGATGAAGTTGTGAGTGCTCACAATGTCGATCGATACGCAAGCTTGTAAGGTTGGGTGAGATCGGCAAATACAGTTGATGTGACATCATTGCTTGACAGGCCCTCGAGTAGAGACTCCTCAAACTCGGGAGATGGCGAGGAATGACTCTAACTTATAACAACCTTCAAGATGTATTTTATAGAGACAGGAAGCTGGCATATAGAGTTTTCTTCTTCGTTTTTTTTCTTCTTTTCTTATTCGGACTTTAAACTCCTCCAAGTTGTCCCCATAAACTAAATTGAGTATTTCAAGGGATGGTAGTGATTTAGTCCGAAATCTCAGTGACTTCAGTTTCGGACACTGTTGAATATCCAGTATTTTGACACATGGCATTTCCCCAAGTTCATAACCTCCAGATTAGGCAAACCACAAAACGTAAGACTGCTTAACTTTGGAAATGCTCTCAAACTAGAAAAGGAATTGCTGCTGACAATCCCACAAAACTCATGACTGACACTTACGAGCTTATCTGCCTCATATATAGAAAGAGTTTGAAGAGACAGAAGGTTACCTAGGGCAGGCAGTCTTTTTAAGGCTTTACACTGCTCGAGATAGATGCTTGTTACACAAGGCATAACCTGTACTTTTCCATTACCGAATTCCCATAACTCCAGATTAGGTGCAGAACAAATATAGAGAGATATCAACTTTGGGAACACCACTTGAGTTGCACAGTGGCTGCCGCCATAGATTTCAACCCCGATGCGTTTCAAGCTGGGCATTTGAGATAATCCGAGGACTTCAAGAGATGGTAGCAACCCCAAAGCCGGCAGTTCTGAACAATTGATGCAGCCATTTAGATTTAGACAGCGCAGATGTGTTAACGCTTCTGTGCTGCCCATCCAATTTGGGAAGGGGAAACCCAAGAAATTATTTATGGTCAGATTCTTCAAATTGGAATGAGGTCGGAGGACTCCCAGCACACTTCCTGCAAGAGCTTCCTCCGGGGTTTGCTCAAGTACGAGCACACTTCCTGCAACATCTTCCTCTGGGGTTTGCTCAAGTGCGAGCATACTATCTGCAAGAGCTTCCTCGGGAGTTTGTTCAAGAACGAGCATACTTCCTGCAAGAGCTTCCAGCGGGGTTTGCTCAAGTGCGAGCACACTATCTACAAGAGCTTCCTCCGGGGTTTGTTCAAGAACGAGCACACTTCCTGCAAGAGCTTCCTCGGGGTTTGCTCAAGTACGAGCACACTTCCTGCAACAGCTTCCTCCGGGTTTGCTCAAGTGCGAGCACACTATCCGCAAGAGCTTCCTCCGGGTATGTTCAAGAACGAGCACACTTCCTGCAAGAGTTCCCTCCGGGGTTTGCTCAAGTACGAGCACACTTTCGGCCAGAGCTTCCTCAGGGGTTTGCCAAGCAAGAGCACACTGCCTGCAACTGGGGCTTCCTCCACCTCACGTTTCCTTCGTGTGAGCCATGTTGAGAAGAGGTTTCCCAATGACTCGAAGACGAGGTTGTTCTCACTGTTCTGACAGATTTCAGGGTGTGACGCGAGGACGAGGTTGTTCTCACAGTTCTGGTGGAATTCAGGGTTCGACTTCGAGGACGAGGTTGTTCTCACGGTTCTGACGGAATCCAGGGTTCGAGCAGGAGTACGGGGTTTGGGTTGTTGCACGAGTAGAGGTTTCCTGTCTCTAGGTTTAAAATCTAACCGAAGTTCACTGAGTTGACTTTTCTTGTGAAGTTCAGCTTCAGCAGCTTCCTCTGTTGCTTTCAATCTCTCTAATACATTTATTTCTAAGTGATCTTGTATAAGATTCTGATATTTTAACTCTTTTATTTTGCATCCTTCACTTGCATCGCTAATAATAAATGTGCTTAAAGTTTGGAGAGATCTCCAATTTTCAATTCCCTTTGGTAAGTATTCCAATTGCCAAGATCTTCTAATATCAAGGTTTCGCAGGCGAATCATTCCCTTCATCTCTGCTGGAAGTTTCTCAAGAGCTCGACAATCTTTTAATTTCAAAGTTTGTAAGTTAATTAATCTACCAACTGAATTAGGCAACATATATAATGCTTGATTATGAGACAAATCAAGATATCTCAGATGTATGAGTTTGTCGATTTCGTCTGGGAGGTGTGAGATTCCCATGCGTTTCAATTTCAATACCCTAAGACACTTTAGATGATGTATTAAATCAGAAGACAGATTTCCAGATTTAAATCTAAATTTAAATTCGTGACCCCTACGTCTCATACTTTGCATAGTACGCACATTAGAAATTTTTTTAATTGACTCGTGAAAGGAATCAATTGTTGAATCAGGGTTATATATGAATCTCAAATGGATGGGCTTACTACTGTTTGGTTGGTTAAGACGAGATTTGTCATCATTGAAATAAGAAAGATAACAAGGATTGGTGAGAAAATGGGCAAAATCAAGAATAAGATCGTGCATCTTAAAAGAAATATTATTGACGTTGTCTTCCACGGAGAAATCTTGAAAGAAGGAATGAGCAGCTAACTCTTCAAAAAAATCCTCACCAAGTAATTCAGGCTCTTTTGAGTTAAGAAGACCCTGTGCCATCCAAAGGTTAATTAATGTACGCTTTTTTATCTTTTTGTCTTTTTGAAATATTGAACAATATGCAAAACAATTTTTTAGGCTTGACGAAAGGCCATCATAACTCAACAGGAATGCTGGATTCAAAAGTTTTTGGTTGTGATCAAAACCTTTTAATTCCCAAAATTTGCTGTTCAATATACGACCCCATTTTTTTATATTTTTTTGCTTCATCAGATTTCCTAAAAGACGTAGAGCGAGAGGCAAACCGCCACACTTTTCTGATATTCCAGAAAGAATCTCGTTCAGATCCGAGTTATCTTTATTCTCGTATCCAGCAAAAGCTTTACGGCATAACAATGATCTACTATGGTTCGGGGATAACACTTTCAGTATATGCTTCCAAGAGTTTATGCTTGGACGCAACACTCTCTTTTTCGGGTGGTGACCAACATGCGACTTCCTCTGCTCCAAGTACGAGTAAATGCTTCAGAGGATCCAGCTTATCCTGGATCTTCAGTCCACACATCGTCGGAGCACAAGAAGGAATTTTTTCCTCAACAGACTCACATAAATCATGATGCACAGAATTCCATTCTATGGCTTCCCATTCTATGGGTTTTGTGTCTTTTTTGGTAGCCTCTCGTATAATAGCCTTTGCAACCATTATACGATCAAAAGGATGGGAAACACAGACCCACATAGTGATTTCAAAATGGGTTTGTATCCTATGATGGTTGAATACTAGTTGGGCAAGAGTAGTCTTCCCAAGACCCCCCATCCCAATGATCTAGATGATGCGAGGGTCGCTAGATTCATCATGTTGATGCATAGTAGTACTCTCATTGCCTAATAGTTTATCCTGAATTGTTTTCTGGTCATCATCGCGACCACATATATCTTCCAAATCTACAATGATATGACTAGTGTCTGTTCGAATAGTTTTAGGACCCCTCTCGATCTCTCACTTGTGCTAAATAGAAATTGATCTTTCTCTTGTTTAATGAGAATCTAGTTTTTCTCTGATAGTTTTATCCTAGAACCTATGTCTTGTGTCTCTCTGATAGCTTTTATCCTAGAACCAATATCTAGTGTCTCTCCGATAGCTTTTATCCTAGAACCAATATTATGCCGTAAAGCAGTTTTTTTGAAACAAGAGAAAAGGAGAACACGAATAAGAAGATGATACCTCATAAAGAAGGTGGTACCTCATGTTGAAGATGATACCTCAAGAAGATGATACCTCATGAGGATTTTCTTCTCCAATTGAATTTTGGTTGCCCACTCGTCCAAAACGTCTTCCATTTCGTAAGCTGCATTTTTGAGATTATCTAACCAAATCTTCACTGCTCCATCATCCATTTGCCTTTGCTCAGCTTCATTAAGCACGGTTTGGAGGGTTTCGAATGTTTTTTGGAGCCTCCCCGACCTCCCGGGTTTCAACACCTACTACCAACCTCACTCTTGTTCTACTTCTTTCTTAATAACTAAAGCTAATTCTTTGATCAGAAAAAGCAACGATAGCATCCGCCATGATAAGAAAAGAGAGGACTTTCTGAAATTGAGTTTATGCTCAAATGTGTTTGCTACTCGATGAATGTTTGGGTGGTGTATAACTAAGTTCGTATGATGCTATTATATAACCATGAACGTGCCACATACGAAGTTTTTTTTGGACGATCGAGAGGACAGTTACTTGGGTGTTGTTGTGTTGAACTTTTCAAAATAGAAGAAAACAACCAATGATTAAGAGACGTGCCAAGCATGATAAACAATCACCTACCTACCTATGAAGTAAAATGCATGAATGGTAATACATTTTAACAATAGTAATAATTTATTAAAATGATGAATAATTGTCCAAGAAGTAGACATCGACTTAAGACAATGACATAATGAAAATGATTGTTTGATTTCTAAAACGACTGAATGGGCACGATTGTTAAAGGCGCGTACCGCTACTAGCTGAGCGGGTACTATAAAATAAAATAATCCTCGGGTCGTTGGATTTTCTATTATACCCGCTCGGAGTGCGGCCCGAACCGGAAAATGAATGTTGGGTGGCTTGAAAACAAATTATCTTGAC
>JAJJWW010004512.1:0-13304 GCA_023531295.1 Papaver armeniacum
TCAACATACCATTATATCTATTTGTTTAACCTATATAAGATATATCTTTGATATAATCTTCGTTTGAGATGGAACACAAACCACCAAAGTGTACTGCCATTTTTACTTTTATACATATATATATATATAAAAAGAATATAACACGTAAAATAAACAACAAACACATTGATTTTGTTAACGAGGAAAACCGCTTGACTGGGAAACCCGGGTATCCTAATCTAGTTTTGAATACTCTTATAATTACGTCATTACATTCTTGCTTATTATGCAACTTCGGTCTGGTGCAGTTGAGAAAGAATAATCTAACTCATAGTTACTTTGTTTTCTCGGTATCCCCAAACTTACAACCATTTTTGACCCATGCATGTGAACCCTTTAACAGAATATTGTCACTACCAAGAAATGCTCCACAGTCCGTCATGAAGACTATTTTTTATCCGGCCTCCAACCTGACGACTAGATTTCCTTTGGAACGTCAACCACGCGGTCAAGGAAATATTGTATGATTCCAACTTGGTTTCAATCAAGAAATCTAACAATTATGAATTTTCCAAGTCAAGATTCTTATGTTTAATATCCAAAAAAATTGAATCACCAAATATTATATTCATAAGATTTAAGCTGCTGGATCAAACAAGGTTTAAGTTCATATGGTGAACAATATGATTCCAATCGAATTAAACTAAATAATTTGAACACCGTGTTATCTCAGTCAATCAAGTGTATCAGATGTTCACGTTACCAGTACTTCAAATCTTCAATCTTTATAGTAACAATTAACCCTTGCAAAACAATAACTTGATGCCATTATTGATAATTGTACAAATCGGAGTGTGTTAACATTGACTCAATCAACGACATTATCCACAACATTCTCAATCAATCAATATGTAGAACAAGTTCTTGAGTGACCTTATTGCAAAAGAGAAGAAACGTGGAATAAACAAGAACTTACAACATAAATAGGGCTATTTGATGGTGGATACTTAGGTTTTGTCCAATTTTAGTGTTTGGTCTAACATATATCGACCTTAAGGGTTGGTATTTGGAAATCAAATTGACCCGCATTGATTTGTTGTTGCCTAGATTTGAGTTAACGTGTAAAATAAATTACACCAGTTTACAAACATATCCCTAATATGGGCGTGTAAAATAAATTACACGAATTTACAAATATATCCCTAATATGGGCCTAACATCTAACGACTATGACGTACTTCCTCCGTTTCAAAAAGACAGTCCGGTTTGACTTTGTCAAGATATTAAGGAGACCAGAGTAGTTTACATTCCTACCCTTAATTACTTGCCTAATTTATTTCAATAAAATGTTAATAATAAAAACTACCAAAAGTTGTTATGGGATTGTAAATAGGAAATAAAAAAAAAAACTAAAATATATTGATTTATGGAAACAATATCAATAAAGTAAAAGAAAAAATATTCTAAATATTGGAGTATAACCTTTCTAAGGAATTTAATTTGGAACCATATATATTGCCTTCGAAAAGGAATGAAGGATATATATTTGTTTCCTTAATTATACAGATTTCATTAATATTTTAGATTGGGTCACATTAAAAAAAAAATATGAATATAGAAAACTTAAGGGTATGTTGGACAGTTCATTGGAAAAATATGACTATAAACAGAAGTTGGACACATTTTTGAAACAGATCAAAATGGAATAGAGGACGATCTTTTTGAAACAGAGGGAGTAACAATTTTGCCAACAATCATGATTCCCTTAACCTAATTATATTTTTACTTGACCTAATTAATTTTCACCTGACCAAATTAATTTTCTACCAAGATATCCACGTTAAATTTCTTGTCACATGAGAACTCTAACTAGTGCAACCGTTGCCACGGTGGGTGGGCCGACCGAAAACTTGACGAAACGACACCACCACGTGATTGCTGCAGTTGTTCTCCTGGCACGCTACATTCATTATTTAGAGAATTCAGATAACTAATGAGATGATTTAAACGTTTTGCATCATTTTATTTGTTCACAGTAGCATGTACTCTGGACTCTTAACTCTAGCATATTAGATATTGTAGTTTAGCTCATTAAAGCACTCTTATGATTCTCCTAGATAAAGTATTTACTGGTACATATCTCCACTCTTTGTAGAGTTTTATCCAAAACAGTGTTGCGAAGATTAACATTGAAATCTAGCGAACTGCTAAAGCCCTCCAAAAACAAGACCCAAGTTCAGGCCACATCGACAACTCTCCTTCCTCCACTGGTTACAATGGCACTACTACGAGGATATATAACAATAACTACCTGCCTTCCAAAATCCAGCCCAGGCCGGTCCACTACAAACTCTGGTTGCCAAATTCACTTTAGAATCTCGTCACCAACAACACCACCAAGAGCAAAACAAATCAGCACCCAATAAATCCATTTCAATCATATCCACAAATCACCAAGATAGAGGCAATGCAATTTATCCCCACTTGAACCTTGCGAACCACAATCCCATTTGTTATTGTTGCAATCATAACCAACATCAGAGAAACCATCAACTCGACTTCACTGTTGTCGTAGAGAATAACCCAAAAATATGTATGTTGATGTCTCTGTTGTCGTAAAGAGCTTCAATAATCTCATCTATGTTATTATTCATCTGCCAATCTTCACTGTCGACTGCCTGAACATATTGTTGCTATTCTGTAACGAGATTATGCCATGGCTATGAGTTGAACTAAATCAGCCACTAATCAACCCAGATCACTCCGTGGAGTGTTAGCTTCCATGTTCATGAACGTCCTTGCTTTATACTCGATTCACATCAGCCACGCCACCTTCTTCAACAACTCCATACAAACCCCATTCAAACCATCTCAGTCATGTCCAACTCTCCATCTTCACTACTGCAATATGAATTAACAACTGTCCACTTCCTTGAACTTCTGGATGTCTTCACCTGATCTTCAAATGCAAAAGCCAGCAACCATCCATTTCAGTGATTACATTCAGCTCAACCAATCACCTATTGCAACGATGGCAGCAAATACCTCCCTGACCATCCTCTACCGGTAGCTCAGCCAATTAACCTTGCAACCCCAATTTCAGTCCATTCAAATCTGAGAACCCTACAGACTCCATCGTTATCATCCAACATCACCAGCCGAGAAACATCTTCGCCACTGTAATAAGAATGAACATGGTGCCATTTCCATTTCCCTAACTCACTAAGACGTAAAATCATCACCTGAAACTTGATACGATCTCGTAATTTTAAACCTAATCCGTCAATTGATTCAATACTCATCTCAAATCTCGATCGGAATCTTATAAATGAAACCCACCTTCTAAATCGCAATCGATTCCATAATAACTGAGGTGGAGTTTCTGGAGTTTGTGACGAAGAAGAAAAATAACGAAGGAGAAGAAAGAAGAAGGGAAAAGAAAAGAAGGAAAAAAACGGAGAGGAGGTTTGAGATTCGAACTCCGCAACGTTTAGGTCACTTTACCTTGGATGTTACTAACCGGCCCCTCGACAATTACTACATTACCAACCTCCGTGTCCTTTTTTTCTACACACAAGAAATTTACGTGATTACCCATCGTGTTTTGTTATATTTACGCCAATTTTAATGAGAAATAGAAGCATAGAGGGGCTCTTTAGTCCTTTCATTGTTGATTGAAAATCGTTTGGGACACCAAAATCCAATCTTTTTGTGTCAATTGATGACTTACAATTTACAAAAAAGTGGCCATATAAGGTCCTCCCTCGCTTCGCTCGGTCGGCCCAATAAATGGTTGTTTTTCCGGCCAGATCTTCTTCCAAATCCGTACCTAATTCTTACTTAAGTTCCTTCTCCATCTCACTTCAAAAACATCTTCGAACCATTGGCAGTCCCCCCACAAGAACCATGGCACGCAGCTTGCACAAACCTAGAGCAGAACTGTTTTCGTCAACTGTTGGCTAGCGAACCTGGATTTGTAAATAACAATCACTCGAGCATTTGCTTGAATAGTTTATAAACATCTTGCAAACTAGTGATGGAAAGAACTTTGTTGAGTCTTTTTTTCTTGCTTATTAGTCATCTTTCTCCGCAAACTTGAATTCATACACAACCCATCTCTCATAACCGTAACATAATTCATTTACGAAATTGTAATTATCCATTCAACCATAATAATCAATGAGATAGTACACCATCTTCTCCACTGAAATCTTGGCAGGAATTTGCTTCAAACTCCTTGTCTGTGATTTCCAAAACAATCTTACTTCTTCTGATTCTTCAAGAACTCAAATCACTCCTTAATCTTCGTCACTCACAATCAGAATCAACGGCAGACGCTAGCTTTGTTGATGATGATTGAGGTGATGAAGGTAAAAATGAAGCAACACCCATTCTGATTACAATTCTTAATTGAATTAATTAGGGAGAGATGAGTTCATATATAGAAGACATAAACTGACCCTAACCAACAATCATTCGACAATGGAATCGAAATCATTACTTAGACCATAAGGGTTTTTCTGTGAGATTTCTCCTCAAGGACTAATGAATTATATCATTTCATCACAAACTATGAAAACATAGGATCCCTTGTCTGAGTGATCCAAGCAGTGTACCATTAATATACCCGCTTGACTTACTGGCATGAAAAAAAAAAAACTCTTCAAAGACGTATTAAGTTGGCCCACACGATTGGAATGGCCAACGGGAATAACCATAGGTCGGTTAGGTAGGGAGAACGTAATGTACCAAGAAAGGCGGTCATAGACATCGAAGGAATCTAAAGACTTAAAGCCTAGATAAATAAAGCTCTCACGTTGAACGGTGAGGAAACTCTCACTCCTTATTAGCCGAAATATTTTTTTGAGTTTTGTGAAACGAGAGTTTCCAAAAACTACAAACTCAAAAAGGAAAACTTTACTTACCATGTTTGGAATTTTATGGAAGTCCAAATTCAATTCGGAAGTCGAGTACCTACCATATTAAGACTCTTTATTCCGAATTAATACACATATTTTCAGCACAAAATAAAAGGAATAAATAAATAAAGCACATATTTCCCATCTTTTCTCTACCTATCGAATGTATTCACCCCGCAATACCAAATCGAAAATGCATAGCCACGCGCACACAAGTTAAAAGAAAAAATATGCACGGTACGTAGCACGGGCACAAATCTAGCAAGAATTTACAATGCGATCACAAAGATCCAGCATGGGTATTTATTTCTTTTCCATTTACAATTTTACCTACCCTGTCCAAAGCCGAACATTAAAAGTTACCTCATATTGGCATTTACCCAATTGAACAAAAGATTGGGTATGGGTAAATTGCATTCTTCACTGGACTTTGCAAACCCAATTAAACCAATTAAACAAAAGATTGGGCAATTACATTTTTCACTGTCAGGAGCAAATATACAAAATTACCTGAAATTGCTTTTTACCCAATTGACCAAAATATTGGGCAGTGACTACTCTTGAATTCCCCCTACTTTGGCTAATCTATGTTGGACACTGGACAAGTTAGAAAACGACCCACACACTAGTGACTCAAAATAATTCACTTACTTCCATCATCTTAGTTTATCACCACGACCTTCCCTTGCTGCAGTTCCGCTAATGAAAGCCGTTTAGCATTTTCAGCTGCTCGCACGTAATAGTACAATCTCCAAAGTGTTCCATTATCCTTCATAAACAAACCACAGAACCAATTAACATATAGCGCCAAGAAAATGATCTAGAGAGTACTCATTCTGTCCTTTTCATATGTTACCTCCTTATCCAGATCAATGTTCAGCTCGTAGAATGATTGTCCACCTTTTGGTAGCTTTCTACGTTTAATAATTTGTACAACTCGATCTAGATTTTTTGGGGACAGAGTCTGAATCAGATTCCGAAGTTGTTGCTTCTCGGCAATGTTCATTTGTCTGCACATTCAATTGAATATAAAATATTAGTATTTGTAATCAAAACAACACGAGCAAGGGGGCAGATTCCACAAATGAAGTTCTGACATGCAACAAATTAGTATCAAATTGGAAAGCTCATCATGTTGTTCTGTTTACTAATTCTAAGTTCAGGTTAACTAAGGCAAATGAAAGTTCCAATCATTTTAATTAGCATTGACAAATTTACTCAACTAGAAATTTACAACAAATCCCTGGAAATCTCTATTTTTATTCTGAGTTTCATGAACACACCTGCACTTGGACACTACAATATCAAGAAGTTCTTCGAGCTTCTGCTCCATGTGTTCTAGCTGAAAAAAGATAAATACTTAAGTATCGCAAGGATCCATAAGGACCATAACCATGAAGAGATATATTCAATGGAATAATAATCTTCACAACAAACTGCTCAAGATATTTTTTTTTTTACCTGTTTAGCTAATTCATCATTATGTTTATATAAGGCTTCCTTAGCTTGCATTCCACCATCCTCTAGAAGAGCAAGTAAAACATCATTCACCTGGGAAACATGTAAGGCCCACGGCCATGAGTAGTTTAATATAGAGATAGACGGCATAGATAAAACCCCCAAAAGAGCAAATATGAATTAGGCAAGTCTATGGCAGATTAATCCAACAGGTTATTACCATTGTTTTATTGTAATAAACTTCTTATCTTTCAAAACACACACACACAATCACAGAAACTTCTTACAAACTTGAGGAATAACCAGTAACACGTCAAGAATACCATGGGTAAAATTTCAATTGGGTGATTGCATTTTTACTGTTACTTGTAACCCATTATTTTTTATCTTTTTTGGGAATTAACATGCTTTCTCTCTACATAATGCAACTCTTCCAAACAAATGCTGTAACAGACATAAAACTGGGTATGTGAGCTTACAGATTCTGTGTCGTCCTCAGCACCTTCGGCATCTGACACAGCTTTCTGTTTTTTGTATCTGATCCCACAAGCGTTACACAAAGTCTGAAACAAATAAACCTTCTCAGATGATCTAAATCAAACTGACAACTGGGGCATTGAAAGTGAAAAAAAGGGTTTGGCTGATCACCTTAGCCCCGCTGGGTCCAACTCTCCATTGAGGTGTCCTTGGTGAGCTGCAATTACTACATCTTTTTTCCTTCCCACCCTTGCGACCACTTTCATCAGAGACAACTGTGTCTGAGCCTGATCCCTGCTACCAGAAAAGAAGATAAGCAACCACAGCAAAATCACACTCAATGGGAGCTAAATCAGAGCAGAGGTAGAAAGTGCAAACCTGTGCAGAAGATTGGGGGCCAATGGAATCACTACGTGTAGGTGTACTTATTGGAGTGGAAGAAGAGGATGATTTTTGCTTCTTAGATGGAAGTGAGCTGACAATCCCACGTTCCTTGTCTTTTAAGGACGATGTTATCTTGTGCATACCTAAAACAGGTTCCACCATCTGCATTCAGAAAGCAATTAATCACCAGAACTTAACTATCTATATTCTTCACAATCAAGTTATTTATAGGAAACCCTTTGTTTATTTGTGTGAATCTTTGTTGTGGGCGCGTGTATCTGTGTGCATTTGAATGCATTTCTAACATAAAAAAACCCACAACAAGTACCTTGTCAAAGATTTGGATAACCATCAAGAAAAAAAAAACACAAAGGCAGGTACAAAATCAAGTCCATTTCTAAGAGTCGAACTCTAACATTCCTAAATTCTCTGTTTTGTGTCATCATGGAAGAATTTAGGCCAATAAAGAGTAAAAATTACTTGATCAACTTCCTTGCTTAGGTCAGTGACACCTTGCTTGAGACATGTCTTCAAATTTTTCAAAGAGATGTGTGAGAGACCAGGCCTAAAGCTATCGGAAAAAAATGCACCAAGTTCTTCAACAACTGAAACATGGCTACAATCATTTTGGCGGTAAATACGTTGAACTTCAGAAATGTAATATTCAGCAGATTTCGGTTCAGCAAGTGAAGCTTCTGACATCACCAAGGAGTATTGCTAGCACTGCATGTGACAATCAATATTTGTCAGCATAGTCACATTGGAACTGAAATTCAAAATATATAAATCTAGTAACAAAGATGCAGACAGAGTAACAAAGACAAATCCATTCAACACAATTCAGCTGATTAGCATATTTAGCATATCAAATACAATTGTTATGACCTGACCCTGTTGAGTGAGAGCTATTGCTTTCCTAGTTTTCTATCTCTTCGTTGTTTCCTTGTAAATATGCATTCGTGCAATCAATATAACAGGAAGGCAGTAGATGTTCCAAGAGTTTTACTCTCCTATGTCACCCACCCAACTACAGTAGCATCTAGGCCACTGTCATCATTGAGAGATGAGAACCCTGTTCAGATAAAAAAATTTTGACAGTTTAATAAACGGGAAGACACAGTCTGTTATGATTGATCTAGCAAATCAGTTACAACACTTGCCTCATACAAGGAGGCTATATTCTGATGACTTAATACAGCTATTCAAACATTTGCATCATACACGGCGAAATTCTGATGATTATGATTGTATTACCTAGTAAGAACACACGAGTACCAGTTCCAAACTCAAACTTACAGATATAATCAGTTTACAACTTTTGCACCAATAACTACCTGCACAACCAGGATAACCATTTTATTGCCATACTATAAGCTGGCATTATAGTGGAACTCTTCGCTGTGAAGAGTTTTGCTTAATAATCATACAAAAGATAGGAACTGGGGTATTATGGGGCGTATACAATAATATTGCAGATGATGGGAGAGGATGGAGTAGAAAAAGAATATGAAAGCGGCCGGTGCTTAGGAGATATGTCGCATTCAATGGCTGGTGGAATATGGAGTTTGCTGAAATCGAGTGAGTAGTAGTAGCACAACAAACTCATTGCCGTTACGATAAAGAATCCACTTCCTTTCTCTTTTAGCCAAATTCAATTCAATTCCATCTACATGTAGAAACAAAACAATAGTATATTAAAGCAGAAAACACTATGCTTAACTCTCAGCTCAAGCAATGACAAATTTTCCCAGATTACAATTTCTTACGCCGCCTTGTCACTATGCAGATAAAATAACGACTAATATCACTGTAGTACAATGGTAAAATTACTGGATAATGATATCAGTGATCTGAGTTCGAAACTCGTCAACACCAGAATCACCATACTAATTAAAAAAAAAAAAAAAAAGACCCGATGGTCCAACTATTACTAGACAAGGAGGGCCAACAACATCAATAATTTGTCTAATTGCCGGATCATTTGACTGATCCACCGGTTTAATGGATATTGGTATCATTTAGCCGGAGAAAGACATAAAAGAGTACTTTTGGAAAGGTAAGTATATATATTGGTGCTGGTGGTGGGTATACAACGGCTATATATATATACACTCCAACGGCAATCACTTTGTTTTCTTTCCCCTTTTGCCTCTTCTTTTACTTTCCTTTCTGTTTTAAGTGTTATTTTGTAATCTTCTAAGATTTTATTACTCATATACTAGTATGTTTTTTAAGGTTTTGTTTTATAGCTGCACATTGACTAATTAATTCACATTTCAGGATTAGTAATGATATAATTTAGTCAATAGGTTACCTAACTAAAATCAATCATGGTGTCATGACTCATGATCTTTCAATCTATATCAGCTTCATTGGATTCTGATATCTCATCAGTAAGTGGGCTCACCACACTTGTATAAAAGAAATGGATGGACTAATCCGGCAAGTTAATGTACTTGATTTTTTGTCATAAGAAAAACAATCGTTAATTTAGTTTTTAAGGTTTGTTTGTTATATGGACTTCGTTATCAATGGAGACGTTGAGATCACTGTAAGGTTTCCAATTATCAATGTCGATCAAATGGTCACTTGGTAAGTCGTATTCTTAGGTGATGATATGGGTCCCATACTTCACCAACCTAACGGCGAACGGCGGTGTATAGGTACTCCTGAAGTTGTTAGGCCATCATCCATTATAACCAGTGGCCGAACTAGAAATGAAATTTAGTTGGGGAGGGTTTTAGGGCTTGAGCTAGGGCTGTCAATGGATGCTAACGTAATGGATAAAGGCTCTGCCGCTGCCGTTGCCATTAAAAGTTAGCGGATATCCGTTATCCGTTAATTTCCGTCGGAAATAGGAAATTCAAAAACGTTACCGTTATGTTGGACTTACCGGATAACAGATATTTTTCCGTTACCATCCGGTATGTCACATGACAAACACAAAACAGGCTAAAAACACAGAACAAATACACAGAATAACTTTTAAATCCAACAAAACAGGTTCTAAATCCATGCCACGCCAAAAAAAAGACATACAGATGTTCATGCCACACAAGAAAGCAAGTTCAGAATCTTTAGATGTTCTAGCAAAAGAAAAAACCATGTTTTTTGCAAAAAAAAAAGACATCTCCATTTTTCAGCAACAACACCAAATGCATTCCTCCTCCATCTCCAGATTCTCCACGCTAAGTGCCAATCGCATCTGCAAATGCATTCCATTCCACCTTACTCCTTAGTCCTGAACTTCTGCATTTTGAAAGGAAAATCAAAAGTGTTAGACATTTTAAGCTGGCAAGTGACAATGTCATTGTCAATACAATAAGCATCTAAATTGCAAATAAAAGATTAAGATGTAAGGAAACTTACCAGTAACACAACTATGACTGTCACTGAGAGTGAGATCTGGCAGCCAATCACCCAAACAAAGCAATGCTTCAACAAGATCTGGAGCTAATGAACTCCTGTGAGATGTGAGAACCCTTCCACCAATACTAAACATAGATTCAAGCTACACTTGTCACCGGAACCGCCAAAACATCTCTTGCAATCCTTGAGAGTTGGGTACTTTGGAGCATGATTCTTCCACCAACTTAAGATATCAAACCTCATTTCTTCAATGGTCATGGCCTTTAGGAAGAACTGGTTCTGCTAAGTAAGTCTCCACTCCGACTTCCGAACCTCAAAGACATTGTTTTCCATAATAAAATCATCATAACCAAATTCATATGAAGTTGTAGTTGCACTTGCAGAGATCTCCATTCCAGTGAACTCATTCCACTATCATAATAACTGAACTGCGTGGTGTTTGTTTCATAAGCACAAGAAAGAGCATTGAGTGCAAGCTCAAATTTGTTATAGTGACTTTGATAGTGATTGACACCATATACTCTCTTCATAACAAACTCCACCCATCTAGCCTTATATCTAGGATCTAAAACAACTCCAATTCCCATCAAAGTGTTACTTTCTTTCCAGTAGCTATCAAATTTCAACCTCATATTCTTGGCCATGTCTCTGATATACTCATGCTCACTTGATTCCCAGATCTTAATGCATCTATTAACTTCTTGCACCCTATTATAATACAAATTTGATGTGGGATACTTAATCCCAGCAAATTTGGTTGAAATGACATCAAACAATTCCAAACATTCACATATATGTATTCCTTGTTGCCACTCCTTAGAAGATGGTAGTATCATGAAGTCATTATCCAATTCAGCTAGCCTAACAAAAGTTTGTCTCAAAAAAATTGCATCCTTTAGCATCTTAAAGGTGGAGTTCTACCTGGTATCCACATCTAAACCCACATACCTTGAAGCAGGAAGCTTAACTTGGGCCATTGCACATTCAAATCTCTCTTTTCTAGCCTGACTTGACTTGAGATATTTTACACACTCTCTAATCGCATCTATAATGGAGTGACTACTCATTCCCCACCCAACAATCAAGTGCAATACATGATTACTACACCTCATTTGGAACATATCCCCATTAAGAACTAAAAGTCTTTGTTATCAAGCCATTTCTTCATTTTCCATCATAACATTGTTGGAGCTAGCATTGTCGGCAGCTACAAAAGAAAAGCTTATTGTCTATGTTCCAATCTAGACACACCGATTTCACTACGATGCTAGAACTTCTCCAGAGTGTGGTGATGGCACTAAAGTATATGCTAGTGTTTTCTTAATCGATTTCACATTCATCTATGTAGTGCGGTGTCACACAAAGAATAACCATCCTTTGTATGCTTACATGACCACATATTTGTTGTTAAACTACATTTAGATGTAATATTCTCAAATTGTTCTTGTAATTGCGTTTAAACTCGCTTGTTAGTCTCATGATGTCTTCCCTAACCGTATTCTAGTGTAAAGCTTAGCAAAGAGGATTCGTAGACTTAACAAACTCTCTAAAATAAGGATGCTAACTATAGTGATTGGATAACCATGTTTAGCAATCATTTTGGCAACTAGTGTCCTAGTAACAACAAAGATATCATACTTCCAATCACAACTTGGTTTTGAGCACACTGCTTTTGATGTAAGTAATCTTCCTTTGTCCTTTCTTATTCTTAGGCTTTTCTTTGCGACATTCCGCATGGTAATGCAAGCGGCTGGGTTCCTTGGTTACCGGGACCAGGTATTCTCTTTGTGACAATGTTTGCATTCAGCTATCAAAGATCCCAACCTCCTTCCCACCTTTTACTTTCTTCTTTCCAACCGACCTTTCAAAATCAACCCATACATCGACTCCACTACGAGTAGTTTTTCTTCTCTTCGCCTATAATGGGTCTTCATCTACTTCTACATCTTCTTCTTCTTCTCTAAGACGAATTGCAGGTGTAATGAAGGTGTGTTGAATTAATTCCGTAACCTTGAACTTGGTTGGATGCAAGAAGCAATGTAAACGTGATGCAACCGAAAAGAGAGATTCTTTGACCCAACATGGTTTGATGCTCCTCTTTCGCTGGGACATGATTAATTTCACAAATCAAAATTGTGGAACCCTAATTATAGAAACCCTAAATTGAAAATTGAGTTTTGAAGATTGAAATTAAACTCAAAGGAAATTGAAGAAGAAACCCTAGTTTCTAATCGCAATCGCGATTTCTAAGACAGAGAAGATGATGATTTCTAAGGCAGAAGACGATGATTGATTGAATGACTCTAGTTTTCTCTTTTTTTCTCTCGTGTCGATAAAATCGAAGTGAAGAATGAGATAAACCAAACGTAATAACCCTAGGTATAAGAATTTACACGCAAGACGCACGTTTAGGATAACGGAACTAAACCTAACGGAAATACAGGTTCCACTACCGAATTCGTTAAGAAGGGATTATTCGTTAGCTTATCGGTATAGGATATCCGTTTACCGCCATGTTCGGATGGTAGCGTGAACGCTAACGGATTACTTCCAGATGGATGCGGCTAATCCAGTATCCATTGATGGCCTAAGCTTGAGCTTTAATAGATGCTTGGCTTAAGCCTATAGTGTTGGTCTAAATTAAAACCGTTTTTTTGGGACTACTCAAAAATGGTGGGGGACTACTGTAATAGAAATATTTGCTCTATAGTTATAAGG